>VXBH01005837.1:21247-35540 GCA_013400035.1 Rynchops niger | reverse complement strand
TGAAGGAGCTGGGACTGTTTAGTTTAAGGAAGAGGAGGCTGAGGGGAGACCTCATCACTCTCTACAATTACTTGAAAAGACATTGTAGAGAGGTTGGTGCTGGTCTCTTCTCACAGGTAATTAGTGATAGAACAAGAGGGAATGGGTTCAAGCTGCAGCAGGGTAGGTTTAGGCTGGACATTAGGAAAACATTCTTCAAAGAAAGAGTGGTCAGACACTGGAATAGGCTGCCCAGGGAAGTGGTGGTGTCACCATCCCTGAATGTGTTTAAGACTCGTTTAGATTTGGTGTTAGGGGATATGGTGTAAGGGAGAACTTTGTAGAGTGGGGTTGATGGTTGGACTCGATGATCCCAAGGGTCTTTTCCAACCTAAATGATTCTATGTTTCTATGTTACTACAGCGTGTATGAGTAGGTAGTATCAAAGATCACATGAAGGAAGGTGGCAAAAGGCTGTGAGGTGAGTTAGTAAAGTGGGAGATAGCTGGTACCAAATAGAAGGAACAGTGAAGGCCTGCACCTTCAGGTATCTCTAAAAAGGTTAGGTAGGAGCTGTAATTTATTGATTAATGATACCTAAGGAAACTTCATGGATAACCTTTCAACAAACAGCTACAGGCCTACTTCTCTTTATCTTTTTTGGTAGTCCAGTGGCAACACCAATGGCAGCACCAAGAGCAGCACCAAGGCCCGATTAGAGGTTGAATCTCTTGATGGTCTCATTGGAAATCTGTGTCCTAAGGTTTCAATGATCTTCTGAGGATGACATTTCCTTTCTTCCAGATTTAATCTCAACTTTACCTCCTGGCTTTTGTTTTGCTGCCCTTCCCCAAATGTTATACTACTCCTACCAAATGTTTCAGTAGCAAATTGAAATTAGCATCTTGTAATTACAGATTTCCCAAGAACAGTGTTCTTGTATCATTGCTTTTGGCTGCTTATACTCTTACTATTAGTATGTTATATGTTTTCAAACCTATATTATTATATTAACTGGTACTATTATATTTAGTTATTATTGTATTATATTATTATACTATTACTATGTTTATACTATAATACAACAATAGAATGGAATAGAACAGAATAGAATAGAATTGAATTCAGTTGAATTCAATTGAATTTTGGTTGGAAGGGACCTACAACGATCATCTGTTCCAACTGCCTGACCAATTCAGGGCTGACCAAGTTAAAGCATGTTGTTAAGGACACTGTCGAAATACCTTTTAAACATTGACAGACTTGGGGCATCGACCACCTGTCTAGGAAGCCTGTTCCAGTGTTTCCTTCTTGGCTCACTGAGTACCTGTGACAAGAAATTATCATCTCCCAAAAAAATGAAGAATTTCCAAGACCTGCTTGTCTCAGCAGTATGATATTCTCAGTTGAGATCTCCCATAAGAACAAGGGCTGCCAATCCAGAAATTTCTCCTCATTTCCTATAAAACAACTCATTAGTGCTATCATCCTGGCTGGGCGATTGGTAGTAGACACCCACTACAACATCTTCTTTATTTTCCATCCCCCTAATCCTCACCCAGAGGCTTTCAGCCACATCATCACTAACTGTAATGATCCAGTTTGATATATCTATACTATACTATTTGATTTTGATTGATAAGACACTTCAGCCCTTATACAGAAATGAAACATTCTATTAAATTCTAGACAATAGTGTCTTTTAAGAGTAATTTAATTTGACTAAAAATACTTAATAAATGCAATTTATTTATTTGTGGATCAACCTAAAGGTATAATTGCTGACAAAAGCACCATATATTAAAAGTAAGACAACTTTGATATTAGTTTAACTTATACATTTCCTTACTAAAATATTTTCGTTTCATATGTATTTTTTATATATATTTATATTTTTGGTATGAAGACTATAATGTTATATTCCTGAAAGAGCTGACATGCAGATAATATTTAGAGGTACAGATTGCTGATTAAAATCATAAGATTAGAATACTCTGAGTTGCTCTAGGTGATCCACTGGAGCTGAGACATGCAGATTAGTTCCTACATCTCAATACTTCTACTAGTACACTAAATATATTGTGGTACATATTCTCCTGCTTCAGTAGCTGTATGATGGTCGTCACATCTGTCCTCTTCCTCCCCTTCATTTTGCCTTGTCACTCAGTCAATATGTCCTCTGTTCAATTTTATTTGTTTATACTTGTTCTTTTGTAACTGAAGGGGAAAAAAAAGTCCTTCCTGTGCTTTGACTGAGATCAGGGATTTTTTACTATTATTATTACAGAACTGTTAGTCTATGGAAAAATCAGCACACTTTTCTTTTTGTGCTTAGGCAACTCTGTGTGCCTGCTACGAAACTAAGGCACATTGGGTGTGCGGTGCCTGGAGATTTCTTTTGGTTATGGAATGTCAAACTCAGTCTCAGAAACACACTAAAACACACAAAATCTGCAAATTCAGAAACAAGGAGGTTGCGTTTGAGCAAGAAAGATTCCTGATGTGCCCCACAGATTGTGCTGGGAATTGGCGTTTGAAAAGGATCAATGAATCAATCAACTAGCGAAGAGATCCAATGGGTGATGAGCAGCGTAGGAAGTGAGTGTCTTTAGGAATATTGTGAAGGGAAATGAAGATGTCAGGCTTTGGGAATGTGGACTGGAGGCAGTGAGCCTAACCACTGGCTGGTTTGCCAAGCCGGCAAACCAGCTTAGAAGGCACTAATAACATGCAAAAACCAGGATACGCTATTCAAAACGAACTTGATGAAACTCAGCCTGAGCCCAATTTTAGCATTTTCCGGAAAGCTGTGGCATACTCGCAGAGTATTCCCAAAAGCATTATAAGATGAATTGAGAACCTAGGAAATTCCGGTTAAAAAAGAGAGTCAAAGAATTAGATTTGTTTAACCTGGAAAAGAAAAACTGTAAGGAGAAAATGCAAAGTGCAAACAGGCTGTTGTTAGGGGGAAGAAAAGTATCTGTTATGTGCTTCCATAATGGCTAGGACACATAGTAAGCATTTAAAATGTATTCTGATTAAATATTAGGGAGACTTTTCTAGTGGCAAGGACAATAACAGGCAAAAATAGGTAGTTTTGGGGTCCAACGTTTGCCTGAAGGAAGATGTTTAAGAACAGGCAAGGTGAAGCACTGAGAAATGATGCAGCAAAAGCCGATTTTTCCTTAGAGATATGAAGATAAATTGGATAACCTCTTAAAATCTCCTCCAGCCCTCTGATTCTGAATCTAGGATTATCTAAATCCTGTGCTGCTCAACTTCTGTTGCCATGATCCCAGGATACTGTGACATTTTAGAAGCAATAGTGACCTGAGCAGACATCATCGCATTTCTCTGTAAATACTGAGGAACACCTCAACCTGTACTCTCACTCTCTTTTTTTTTTTTTTCTTCCTGTCCCCCCATACCCCCCAGTATAGTAATAAATAAAGATATTGGTGAATTCATCTGTGCAGTGTTCCTGGCACGGGACAGGGCAAGTCTGTATTGTTCAAATTAGTTAAAGATAAATACATTTTATCTGTTTTGAGAGTCTTCCTTGCTTCCGTCTGGTTTTACATTCTATTTAAAAATCATGTGCCATAGCTGGTGACGACTGCAATTTTGGGCCTGACACGGGAAAGCAATATCATAAGCTCCACGGTGCTGGTGTGAGTGTATCACGACCTGAAGAGATTGCTCAGACTGTTTGCTGTATCTGTATTTCAAGCTGCAAGTAGCAATAAGCCCTGGCGGCAGAAGATAGATATGTTTTAAAAAAATCTTTGCAGTTCTTTTTTCTCCTTTTCTGTGCATTTTTCTAAAGGAAGTAGTTCAAGATTTTAACAGCTGCAATATCACATCTCAGATAATTCTTATAGCCTTTGCCATCTGTAATACCATCTAAGAGATTATCAAGCCTGGATGGGAAAAGGTCAGAAAAAGAAAAAGAGGGTATTATCGAAATGAAAGCTTACTTAACAGTTTACATTTCATATGCTTCAGCTGTTTCCTTTTTGGTTTAAGCNTTTTTTAATCGGAATGTCATGGCAATACGTCCCTTGATTCTGAAACTAGAAATTGTTCTGAACCTAGCCTGTGACACGGTGTAGGCTCGTGCTTTTATCAAAACTGAGACCAGAATACCCAAATTCCTGTGTTCATGTCAGAGAAGACTGGTAGCGGGCAGGACTTACAGGAGCAAGACTACTCTCGCAAGGTCCATATCACCGCAGGAGGAGGGAGACGACATCTCAGGAGTCTTCAGCTCTTCAACTATTTTACCCAATTGTGTGACTACAGTTGCTGGGCATAAAATTCAAACTTCAGTTTTAAAGGCATAACAGTGCCAGAGAGAAAGTGCTTGGAATTTAGTGTTACAGGATTCAGTGGGTGGGTTCAACGGAAAAAGAGGAATTGCAATTGATAAACTAATAAGGACAACTACCAAAGCATACAAGAAGAATTGCATGCAACAGTTCAGAATTTCAGTGGCATCTTAGCATTAAAGCTAAAATAATGGGAATTTTGCAGATAAACTGAGATTGTTCTCATTCAGGAAGGTAAAGTGGTTTAACTGACATTCATGCAGTTTTGGTTGTCCAGAATGCCAGGCTAGAACGTGAAGAGAGATGGATTAAAAATCCACAGAGGGGAGCAGAATGTGTACTGTACATCTTGAGGCCAGTGATTACACTGCAATAAAAATAGATGTGAGAGAAGAAAATAGTAAAATTATTAGTGTTGATGGATGCAAGAGTAAGGGAGGTTATTAAAAACAGCTAATCAAGTTTGAAAGGAACAGTTTCATATGTAACACATATCTAAAGTATCCCAATTAAGAGGAATTAAACAGCATGATTGATTTTAATTGCTGAACACGTCATTAGAAAGTGATTATAATAAGCATCTATCATCTAATAAATGCTTAGCTTTAGCACAGCTCTTAGGCTGAGGAAAGGAATTTTCTCTTTTGATTCTTAAATATTTTGAAACAAGACTACAATCCTGAATCCATTCTTAGCCAACAGAAGAAGATAAATGGGGATATAAGGAGATTTATTGAATTCCTCATAGTTTTCTTGTATTTGAGCTACTCATTGCTTTTTAATGAGGCAGAATGTAAACTGCCGTCAAAGGCGCCACTTGCCACCCATGCAAAAGATTTGCTTTAGCAACTTGAAATATAGGAACAGCCCATTATGTCTCTTACTGCTTTGCCTAACATACTATTGCAACAAGGACCAGCGACAGATGCATAGAGAAAAATTGTAAATATGTGCTTCATCACAATCTGGAAATGACTGACCCAGAACTGTGAATATACAGGCTTCCCATAAGCACATAAAATCTTTGTACCAATAGCATTCCACAGCAAGCTAACCGGAAGTTTTCATATACCAAAACACCAAGTCAACTTAAGAGGTAAATAGTGGACAAAGATATTTGTAGGCTGAATGTTTTGTAAGGAAAATTAAAATTAAATAAATTGTTAAATCCAAATGCCTGAAATCGGAAGTATTTCTGTTTTGAATTGCTGCTGCTCCTTCAGGGATGCTTGGAAATGAAGTCACCAGCATATGGCACCTGGGCTGTAATGAAAAATCAGGTCACCTGGGATAGAAGAACATGAGGTCCTCCCTGAATTCAGGAGGATTTTTTCATTATACTTTATACATTTTCATTTGGAAAAACGCTGACATCAGGATATATTTGATGACTAATCAGCAACACCATTGGTTTTACTACTGCCCACCCCATCACAAATAATTTCCTATTGATCCTGCTTTGCTCGTCAGAAGAATGGGAGGGATTTATGATAAGTTTTTGTGTGTCAATGTAGAAGACAAAACTAATTTCTATTTCTGGCATCAACATGTAATTGAATAATAAAAAAAATAATTTTGTTATTCTCTAGTTGTTGGTTTTCTGGAAGTAATTTTCTGTTGTCTTTTCTTTTGAGAAACCTTAAGCATTCTTTTTAGGTTAGCTTAATGAATTTGGGAATTACAGTGGAGAATATAATCTGAACTATTTATTCCAGAGAAAGACAAAAATTAGAATAAAGAAGGATAGTGGCTTGATGATAGCTTGTATAAAAACTAGGTAGTTTATATAATAAAATTCAGATCCCCATGTCAGTTGGTTTCAGGAGACCCAAGTCTGACATTAGGGGAAAAAATGGAATGACATATGATCCCTTTGTTTATATTAATTGTGGGGTTTGTTCAATATTTTGTATTGAGATATAAAAATAAAATCATTCCTGCTTTAATATTGGTAATACCAGTTCTCAATATATGCGTAGATAAATCTCATGACACTTCAGGATGGAATTTGTTTAATTACATAAAAGCAGCAAAATATGTGTTCATTTGATTGCCTCAAAATATAGTATCTGTGTTTCCTTTTGTTTGCTTGAGGAAATATATAATTTTCTGGAGTGTTTGTCCTAGAAACATTTGAGCCATTTGTCATGCACTGCAGGGGTTATGATGGAAGGATTCTTACACTGGGTGAATTAATTTTTATTAAGCTGGTAATAATTTACAGAAATGTATTGACTTTTAAATTTAAAAACATGATTAGAGCCACGTTAAATGAATAAGAGCGTTTATAAAGTCACAGAAGACTGTTGAAAGATAGGCATGAGAACAAATGGTGAACAAGTACATTCTAAGAGTCTGAATTATGGCATCATCAGACCTTCATTTTGGAGTGTTTTCTTCTTTCATTTTACACAGCTGCAGAAAAATAGGCTTACTCCAGAATTTAGTATTAGTGATCTAATGACTCTTAGAGGTTTTCCTAGGGAATTGAGAACTACTTTACCCTAGTTTATGACATGAAACAAAAGAGGCAAAACCCACAGAATCTGTCATCTCCTTTTTTTGTATAATAAGATTTCATATCAATACCAAGGAAAACTCATGTAAGAGGCTTTGCTGCATAATGCAGAAATAAGCCTAACAAACTAAATAAGTATGAATCATAGCAGATGATACTAGATGGAAGATTTGTGTATTTGCGCCTCACTGAAGTTCTTATAAAAGAAGTACAATCTAACTGAAGTCAACTTTGATATACAGGATACCTTTCAAATAATAAGTTTAGTGATATTTTACAATGAGGCCCCCTTCACGCAGTGATGTTCTGAAACATTTTATATTTCTAAAACCAAATTGTTTATCACCTCTAGCCATGGCAATTTAATACAGCAGCTCTCCGTGAATTATTTAAACCATATTTTGGGCTGTGAAATATCTTCTATGGGGTCCTCTTTCACTGTAATGTTCACAACAGTCCTCTATAAACACTGCAGCCTTACCAGTCCAGCCAGGAAACTTCTGAGCACTGAATGTTCATCACCGCAGCACCTACAGGTTCCTTTCAACCTTCATATTGCTACGCTGCTTCTGCTGAAGACTTTTGTCTTGACAGCTATAGGTCAGTTTCTCATGAAGCATCCTGCACCGACTGTGAAAATCTGCTACTGGAACTTAGATTATGCTGGGGTTTTTGTTTTTTACATTTTCACAGCTGACTTAGATACTCAAGCAGCGTGATTTTAGAGATCTGGGAATTGGTTGTGAGTCTCACAGGAAGACCGCTGGTTTTTCCTATGTGTCTTATTGTGAACATTTGCAGTAAGTTTTTCTCTATATAAGAAAAAAATTTCTTATAGACTCCTAATTTGGTGAATATTCTGTAGATTATTATGTGTACAATTTGATTTTGTTAATGTCGTTTATGTAATACAGATGATAAAAAATGGATATTCATATAATTTTATTAATGCATTCAAAGAACGAGTTCACTCGTTATTTTTTCTAGAAATGAGTATTATTCTTTCCAATTGTATCAAATTCTTCTTGCTGCTTTTGTAGTTAAAAGAATCATTATCTCCTCTTCAATGAAGTAAAACTAATCTGCCATTCACAGCTATGAGTCTACGAGCATCTACTTCAAAATACCCTATCGTCTGTTCTCCTTAATAAAAGTTATGGCTTCTTATCTTCCCTAGCAGCTCAGCTTCTTCTTATATTCCTTTAGAATTATATGGTGGGAGGCACAAGTTGCCTTATATTAATTAAAATGCCTATTTTGTTATAACTGTTTCTATTCTAACTCTGCGTTCTCAGGGCCAAAGTTTTTTAGCATTCGTCCACATGTGGGACTTGGGAAAATTAAGCTGAATTAATGAAGACTGAATTTAGAAATCAGTGATGTTAGTTCATTTTTCACTCAGTTCATTGAATGAGTAAACTGAACAGAAGCTGATTTAATTCAGACAGAATTTTAATTACAAAAGTGTAGTATCCCACGCAGAAATTTAATGATGTTTTGCTAGACCAGTTAATGCATTTGCATCTTTAATATGTTCCAAGAGATGTTTTGAGTTTAGCCATATAGACAAGCCCATATCTGCTATGAGTGCTTCAGTGACAGCTATCTCTGAAAAAGACTGAAGCAAAACCTAATGAAATTGAACACGTTTATATACGCGATGCTGCAGGCTCGGTAAATGACCCAGTCAAGCACTAGTGTGAATAGCCATGTCCAAATCTGAAAGGTTTTCATGTTCAGCTAGTGCCTAAGACTTCACGAGACAAGTTATTATGAAGAATGGATCAAAGCAGCAGAATTAAATTGTTACATTCATGCAACAGGAGACTGTGCAGGTTCCTCCCAAATACATACTTCATACCTATGAGGCAGAGAAAGAAAATGTGAAGCATAAAACACAGTCCAAACTCACAATGAACTGTTTTCCTTCCACAATAAAAGAGACCTCTCAGCTGCCTGTAATAGGCAGGACTACCAGCAAAGCCTTCCTTCAAACTGTTAGGAATCATTTATGATTCCTAATATTTATGAATATTTGAGAAAATCCCATGCCTATGGATGGAGGGATTGCACTGTACCATACTGCTGTGTGATAAGACATGGTTTCTCCTCATAAGGAGTGTGAGACATGAATCTCTGTCATGTTAATTTTAAAACACATTTATCTCTTATGTTAATCAGAGCTTGCCATATTAAAACTTGTGATATTCTTCATCTCTTCTAGTCCAGGTGTTTTTGTGAAAAGATGTACATCTAAATGGGCCTCTTGGCCTCTTTTTCAGTAAAGAGATAAATGGACCCTTGTAGGATGCAGTTAATTTAGTCTTTAAGTAGTCGTATAGAGCTTCCTAGGTAGGACTTGTTTCTCCCCCTTGTCTCTAAGGGGCATCAGGCTAAAGGTAGTGGTAGAATTTATGTATCTAAGCTTAAAATAGCTAGAAACTCAGATATATTTAAACAACAAATACAAAGTATCTATGCTGAGATTAAAAACCAAAAAACCCTAAACACTGAGTGTTAAACCTGGGAGATTGATCCAGAACCATTATGCCTAAGTGTCTGAGATATTTTGCCAGAAAACTAGGTACGTGTGTTGACCTATATACTGAAAATAATGCCCTGTACCACTGTTGGTCAATTTTTGCTAGTGCTGATCTTCTGGTCAAATTGGTGTATGAAGGTAAGTGGGGTAAGCAGGATAAAGGATTGTACAGGACCAAGTACCGCTCTTGCTCTTTCTCAGTGTCTTTGGTCAAAGATGGAACATATTATTGAATAAGGTTTAAAACCTTCTGTTTTGCATAGTGTCTTAAAATTGTTTCATTTTAAAGGCTAGATAAAATTAGGAATAGATTTGGAGGCTGTTTGTGAAAAGAATATGAAATTTTCCTTTTGTTTTCTCTCTGTTTCCTAAGTGTTATTTTCACCATAGGAGAGGTTATGGCATCTAGAAATCCAGCTTTTAAGTCTCCAGTTCTTATAACGTGTTATAAAAATTGGTATGTTTGTATCCTTTTTCCAAGTATGATGACAACAGTATTTGAGAGAAGCTTATATTCCTGTACACAAGTATGTTCCTACTCATCCTTCTTTCCCACTTTCATGTCCTGATGTCTTTAAAACCTCTGAATCACACATAAGTACAACAGTAATAGAGCAAGTAATAAGCCTATCGTATCTTACGGTCTAATAAAACTGCTTTTGTTTGTTTGTTTGTTTAATGAAATACTTCTGGGAGGTACAAAGATAGCATGGCAGATAGCTAATATTATTGCTTTCAGTTCAAGCATCAAAGCAGCATGTTTTATTCTACTTAGGAAGAAAAATATATTATCAGGGCCTCCTGAAATCCTTGTGCAGAAACTGTTTAAAAGAAATAAAAACTAATTAAAAAATCATAACAAACTTTTTTTTTTTTTTTTTTGATAGAAGGATGTTTCCTTTTCCATTGAAAAGCTTTAGACATGATCAGTTAATATGCTGCAGTACCGAAGGTTAGAAGAGCAGTACTGAATGGTACAGGGGTTCTTGACAGCAGCTAATGGAGAGAGACTGCATAAACCATTATAGTTACATTTTGAGCAAATGCCTCCTGTATTTGCAGATTATCACTATATTTTCTTCAATTACTTGAATAGCAATCACAAGATAAGGGCAACTGGTTCTTGACTGCATGTATTTCTAACACAGGAATGATTTGTCTCTGATCCAAACCAATGAAAGCTCATTCTGGAGTACTGCCCTTCAGCCTTTTGACAGCACAGACTGTATTCACAGAGATCTTGGCAGTAATCATTTAATTTCAAATCCATATTTCCATATCTAGAGAATTAGTTTTTCAAAGGAGAATTTTTAACCAGCCAGTTCAAGAGCTGATAGCTAGACTCTGCCGCCACTTCCATACTTTTACTTGCTTAGTAGAGGAATATATTTGCAGAAAAAAAATACGTTGGGTCAAACATCCAGACGTTGTTTATTTGCTTAGGCACCAGTGAAAGATTTAAAATGAAAAATATTTTCGCAAATGTTTCAGTCGATACAGTTGATTCTTTTGGATTCATGTGTTTATAATGCCATATTTAAGTATATAAGGAAAACTTCATTTTAGGGGTGAGATTCAACTGACATCTTTAGCTATGCAAAACACAGGCATTTAGTCCGGACTTCTTGAGTCTGCGTAGTCAATGGAGAGAGACACATCCTACTTAGTGCTGGTAGACTGGCTGTTTATAACTACTGTAATCACTTGGAGTGAGCAGCACAGAGGAGCTGTGTAGCTTAGATGATCTGAAATATGCCCTCAAGGATGTGTAAGTCTGATGGAAAAAGGTTTGCAGCCTAAGAGAACGAATAGAGACAATTCAAAGCATATTTCATGACTATCAGAAGTACAGAAATGGATCACTTTTACCTTATGCCTCAGGGAGCTGTAGTTACAGGTGCACCGCTGTGCACTATCCTTAGGTAAATGTCACCAGAAGACAACCACTGAAGGTAAAAGAAAAACAAGTTTGCTGAACATCAGCTGGAACTCATTGAATTGCTTTTTGCTGCTTTCTTCTTTCAGATTCTTCTAGGCTTTGAACTCCTCTGTAGAGAGAGCCTACATGGCAGATGCTTCAACACTGCCATTGGAACAGCTCGCAGTGATAGATACAGCACATACAATCAGTCAAACAGATGCTCATGACAAGAAAAACTCGTGTCTCAGCTGTGTACACAAATTGTAGTGGAATACATGAAGAGAAGCCATATGTAAAAAGATCCTACAGTTGTTGTTCATATGAGAAGTTTTCTCTGATACTTCTGTCACCTTCAGAAAGTATTTAAGCTATTTGGGATTTGCATTGTGTTTTTTTGTTTGTTTTGTTTTTTGTTTTGTTTTTTTTTTTTTTTTTGTAAACACAATATGGACCTCGAATACATAAGTTTATCATTTTGTAGGAAGAGAAGAAATTTTTTTTTCTGGGGACAGAATAACTCATGTTATAGGAAATCTCATCTTCTGAAAAACAGGCAGAACAGGCAGTGTAATAAGTTCATTTTTCTCACTTGTATGTGTGTATAAAATAATTCTGAACTTATGCATTTAAACTTTCATGCATCTGGGAGAAATGCTACTTTACCTGCAATGCTTGCAATGAAGAGGTACACATGCATCCTGTAGTCAAATTTATTTTTTTCTGTCAATTAGTGTTGAACACAACTAAATTCGCTCCATTGGGAGGAGCTTTTCAGAAGACAGGAAGGTAGATGAATTCTTTAACTGTATCAATTTGAGGGAGTTAAATCTGGGGGATAAACGAAATCCATCAACTGAAATCTCCTGACATGATAGGACAAAAGTGGAGATTTCAAGTTAGCGTCCATTTGGGGAAGCTAAGCCTGAGGACAGACATTGTCAAATGAATAGTTCCCACATATGGGAAATTGTGTTAGAAGTGTTGAGGTCATCTGGTAGTTGAAGGGAACGCCTGGAATGCAAGCCAGATTTTCAGGAAGGCATGATATTTTTATTACCCACATCTGTCTCAAAATATCATTGTTGTTCCATAAAATATTGCATTTCATAAAATTCAAACCCATTTTTGCTTTTATCTTAGTATTTGTTGTGAGTTCAAACAAACTAGAATACCTTGATAAGGTCAGAAAATTTTGGGAAATAGTTAAACTTTCTGCTGCAAAATTTTATTTACAAACAAATAAGCCAGCACTATTATAATCAAAACTAAAATAAACCATGGTGAAACCACATTAAAAAGTATTATGTTATAGCACATCATAAAAGAAAAAAAAAAAAAAAGACACTAGGGTAATAGTGACAATAATATGTCCTCTGATGGCTGTGGTTTTCTGTTTAAATGAGACCACTCACCTGGAATATTTGGAGATCTGACTCCAAAACAGATTTCCAGCACATGAACTTGAAAAAAAGAATAAGCGATAGTCCTTCACAGTTATCAACAATAAATGATGTCTGGCCAGCTAACGAAAAAAGGAAAGTACTTATTCACATGGTGTATAATTAAATCACAGAATTTCTGTCCAGGGATGTTGTGGAAATCAAAAGTGTATCTGCGTTCAAAGCATGGCTAGACAAATTCATGGAATAATTCATCAAGGACTCTTGATAAAGTCACAGCTTTCTATAAATTGCCAGAAACTGGGGGACTGTACCCAAGGAAGAGAAGGGAGAAAATGTAGCAGTATATGTTTATTCCAAGTCCCTTCTGGCTAACCTTAGACAGTGGTTGCTTAGAGAGTGGAGCTTCTTGAGTGGAGGCATATCTCCATTTGAACTTCTCTGTGATATTGTACTGGGTATTTCTGAACCGTTTTCCTCTTACAAAAAGAAAAAAAAGATATTGTTGGGCAGTGAAATGAATATAAAGCAGCTGTAATCTAATGATCACTCACACTCGTGCATTCACTTCAAAGCATGTGTACTGTGGATCCACAATTGCTGCTTTGCAGCAATCCCTCAGAACTAGGAAGTGATAGCCAGAAGTTATACCATAAATGTTTTGAAGCCTTATGGGCCTCCCCACTGTGACAAAAAGGTGCAAACTTTTTTTCTTCATAATTTCATACAGTATGAAGAGCTCAAACATATATCATTTCCTGTTATTTCTCTGGAAGAAAATGCCAGTGTGATTTTTTCTTGCTTTCTTTCCCTCTAATCTGTCACCTCCTCTCATTTTTGATAGCTTTTTTTAATTTACCTCGTATTTGCATACCTTTCTCATCCAGTATTTTTCACATCTTTTTCCATTGATTTCAATATTCTTGTGTCTACTTTTTCTTCCACTTCAAGCCTTTCTTCTTTGCACTCCATTTCTTTATTTTCACTTCATTGGAGTCTCATTAACCATCATACAACAATGACAAAGTGTACTTTGTAATTCTATTATTCCTATTTTGTTTTGATAGACACAAAATAACTTCAGAAAACAAAGCGAGTCTGTTTTCGTCCAAAGTATTTTGGAGAGGAGTCCTTCGTGTTCTATATAATGGTGACAGGGGAAGTACATTCTGCATTTTAAACAACTCAGCGACATAGTGTTTGGTTTGGTTTTTTTTTTTTTGTTTGTTTGTTTTTTTTTTTTTCCCCCCCTATTTGCATCTTACATTTTCTTACTATAAATTCAAGTGACTATTAAAATCATTCATTCCAAAAAAATTGCAGAACTGTAATTGTGATGCATGTGAGAAACCACTTATCAGAAGTCAGCATTACTTTCAAACACTTCTAATGGCAACTATAGTTCACGTTTTATGACCCTGTTGTGATCAAAGAGAAACAATTAAACAAAAAAAGGGATTTTTGGGGGGCTATGTTAATACTTGTTTGAACTGCCATTAGGCCATAATCAGTCGCCTTTGTTCGAAGTTTCTTTTTTTCCACATGTTCATAGCATTGCCAAGTGCAACACTAACACAAGCAGAAACTTTAGGTAAACGTGAATAG
>VXBH01005837.1:0-15849 GCA_013400035.1 Rynchops niger | reverse complement strand
TTTTTTTTTTTTAATTTTGAAGGCAAGCCCACATTTGTATGTTAGGGAAGTAGTTCTAGTATGTCATTTTTCTTATCTCAGAGAAACAAATGAGCAGTTGCTAAAATTATTCAATTGTTAAGAATTGCAAAGACAAAATTGTTTACAAAAATTTTTTTAAGCCATGAGAAGTAATGTAAAGTAACTTTGTAAAATTAGTAACCATTAAGACTTTACTTTTTGCATAATAACAGGTATACGTTATTTTAGAGATGGCCTGGCAGTGAGTTATGTACCAATGTGCTTTGTGTGCCTGCTGACACATCTGAGTAGGAAAAAAGAAAAGTCTGTAAACTGAAAGCATTAATATATTCACCAAGTAGAATAAAAAGATTGTATCACTGGTATGTGACATAGTATCTAACATGATACTTAGCAACAAAAGCCTTATTAGATCAGTATGACATTCCCATCTATGTGTGTTTGTGTGTGTGTGTGAACTTAGCATTGTATTAAAGTAGAAAATATGTCTGACCTACAATATGTAGGAATTAAAATTGCCTAACATTGTAACTCTTTATATTGTAACAGTTTGATTTTCATTATTTCTTAGCTACGGAAAGTGTTTTGAGGGCTAGACTGCAACATTAACAGTATCACCATAAATATACTTTATGAAATATTTTTCTTGCTGAAGGGAAATGTTTCACAAGCTGGCATCTCTGCATGCCTGGCCTATGGGAGAAAAAGAAAGCGGAACCTTTCTCTGTCCTAAAATGTCTTGGGGATAAAGCTTTTCATGTTGGCTACTCTAGGACAGTACATCTCTAGCCTAGTCGGAAAAGTCGACTTAGAATCTTAAAAAGCTACATTTTAATACCGCCACAACATGGTTGTTTATGTGCTTCAGTTCCTGGTCTGGAAACACTGGGGATAAAGGAGCATGGGTTTAGCCTGTGCTTTAGCCATCTGACTTTGGGCTTTTTCCTAGGCTAATCTTCCTAGTCTTCCTAAATAGCAAATAGAGCTGCACAGACTCTGCAGGAAGGTGATTGGGAAGCCCTGAGTTAAGCTTCTTCTCTAAGCAGCTCTTTTGAAGAAGCACCTACCTTTCTCCCATGATAACATAGGAAGCCTTGCCCAAATTCCTCCGATTCATCTTTCTTGCAGGCGTCCTTTCCCTTGACTTTGTCATCTGCTTAAACTCATACTGTGCAAAAGCATTTTGGAAGGTAAATGCAGTCAGAGGAATACTGCTGAAATCAAAGGAACTTCTTATGTGTGTAACCACACACAAAAAAAGCACTTGCAAAGCTGGGGTGTTAGATAATGAAGTCTTTGAGGAAGAAGCTCTCTGTCTGGCAGAGTTATTTGTTAAATAAATAGGAACCAGTAGGCTCTACTTTTGCAATCAATAACTGTAGTATTTCTTTTCATGTTTGTGTTTAGATAAAAATGTATTTATGCTGAAGCTCTTGCAAAGATTGACTGAATCTTTAAAGCCACATAGTCACTCAAATATTTCACATGTGCTTTTCACCAGAGAATGACAGTTTTACTTTTGTATAAAGGGTCTTATGATAAACAGAGAAAGAACTATGCTACTGAATTTCATAGATACAGCTGTATTTGTAAAGAATTTTCAACTATATTGCCACATCAATGTGCATATACATAAAGACATTATTTCTGTTTATTCAACAGTACTGTTTCGAATACCGGACAGTTACACTTGACCTGTTTCTGATCTCTAGAGCAGAAGGTGATTAACTGCAGCTTTTGCTCCCCTTCTGGCTTGTAGATATCCAGAAGAAAGCTATAAAAAGGACTATTCAAGGGAAAGAAAGAAGGTCAGGCACTCAATCAGACTGTAAGAGCTGGGATTACTGTCAAACTGCAAAATCTTTTCTATAAAATAATATTTTTTTTCTATTATTCATATAAAATCAGCATAGGTTCTGTGCCATATTGTTTTTCTCTTTTGAATCTGTAATTCAACTATTAACCTGCTGACAGAAAGAGCATGTTGAGCTGTGGAAGATCCATGGCATCCTGAAACAGGATGAAAGATGCAGCATTGGTGTGTCCCTGGACAAGAGTCCTGAACTGAAAACATAAATACTGTGGATGTTTTGTGACTGCAAGGGCTAGACAGGCCGATCTATCAGAAAAAAAAAAAAACAAAAAAAAAAAAAAAAAAAAAAAAAAAAAAAAAAAAAAAAAAAAAAAAAAACAAAAAACCCTAAATTACTGATTTACTTTGTGTATTTCTTAACCCAGGCATTTACTTCCTTGCCAGTTTATTAGGTGTGTTCACTGGAGCCAGTGGGTGCTGCAAGCAGAGTGCAACACAACTAAGTCCTGACGTGACACAATATTAAAGGAAAGTAATCCTTCTGCCCCAGAAAAAATTAAAGAGAATGAAAGAAAATATTTTATTGTTCATGCACCTTTTTTTCACTCAATACATGTGTTTACTTCTCTGGATTGAAATGAATAATCGTAAGAGTGATATTCATAAGCCTCTAGCCCAAAATTCTCATATTTATTCACAAAATACATGCAGAAACATATCCTTTATACTGTGCCCTTGGCTAGAAGTGAGATTTTCTAAGCCTACCCAGTAGTTGGGTTGCTTGTTGACACAGGAGATAGGAAAGAAATTCTAAGTCACAGGAAATAGGAAATTCACTGGGACCTGTTCATTTCTCAAAGGTATCACATTTATGTAGATCAGTTAATGACTGTTGATCACAGTGCTAACCAAAGAGATTATATGGAAGGAGAAGGTCTATAGTCCTAGTTATTGCACTCTGAGCCATCCTTTCTTTAATCCTGCCTCACCTCTCTCTTCAGATGGGAATTTCATAGCTGATCTTTTCTTACATTAGTTTTCAAATGCTACATTCTTCACATGTGAGGTGGCATCTCCCAATCATCAGACTTTATCTGATGTAGCTACTTTTTTCTCCTTGTATTTTTACCTCTTCACATTGTCCACACTTTGGGTATTTGGGTGGGATCACTAATGGGTCATGGTGCGGAGAACAACACTAAAATTTTTAGATTATTTTTGCATACTGAAGAAAATATCTAAAAAAAGAAGAATGAAATATAATAGGGAAAAGTCCAAGGAACTGTAAGTAGATAGAAATAAGTGCAGTGCACTTACTGGATAAACTGATTAGATAATAGCTCTCCAAGAAAAGGTAAAGCAGTTGTGCTGGGTCACAGTAAGAATATATTCCAGGAGAGACATTCTGTTGGGAAAATGGCAAGCAGGTATCACAGTCTGCCAAACCATCGTGTATTTTCAACTCTCTTCAGCATTAAGAAAGTCTTGGTCAGAATACTGCGGCCAGTCAGGGTAAGCAGGGCATGAGAAGAGCGTGTTCCTGCTGCGATCTATAAGATGTGGTGTTCACACAACAATGTCAGGTTGTAGCATGCTCACAGAGTTTTGGGTCTGTTTAGTATATAATGCTTTTGAGTCATTTCACTATGATATTATCACCACAGATACTGATGAGTGAGGTTGCTATAAGGTAAACAGGGAAGGATTACTGTGGGAAAGATACAGAAAGAAGTAACACTGGTTATGTCAGAGATAAATAATGATACTTATGTCTGAGAAAAAAGTGCTGATTTATGGAGGTTTCAGATACCTTAGTTCCATGTAATTTATTTTGGCAGCACTCCATTTACTCCACAGTAAATTAAGTATCTCTATGATAGAATTAATAGGAATAATGCTGCTCTATATAAAGGCAGAAATTATCCCAAAGTTCTCTGATATGCAAAACATTAAAGGTGCGAATTTCTGTATTTTTTTAGTCAGTTATTATTCTGCAGGCATTCACACAGTCCAGAAAAGTGTCTGTCTGATTTAGGATAAAAATCATTGTTATTTCTTCACATTTTCTTTGCAAAAGAAAAAGCCAGCTGGAATCTTGCACTGTCAGCGTTTCCTGGGGAACAGAACAAGAAGTTCAGGCCAGCTGGATGAGGTTTAATAAGGCCAAGTGCCGGGTCCTGCATTTTGGTCACAACAACCCCAAGCAACGCTACAGGCTTGGGGAAGAGTGGCTGGAAAGCTGCCCAGCAGAAAAGGACCTGGGGGTGCTGGTGGACGGCCAGCTTAACATGAGCCAGCAGTGTGCCCAGGTGGCCAAGAAGGCCAACAGTATTCTGGCTTATATCAGGAATAGCGTGGCCAGCAGGAGCAGGGAAGTGATGGTGCCTCTGTACTCGGCACTGGTGAGGCCTCACCTCGAGTNAGGCACTGGAACAGCCTGCCCAGGGAGGTGGTTGAGTCACCATCCCTAGAGGTGTTTAAGAAACATCTAGATGTGGCACTTCAGGGCATGCTCTGAACGGCAGAGATTGTAGGTTGTTTGGTTGGACTCGATGATCTCAAAGGTCCTTTCCAACCATGAAGATCCTGTGAAGAACTTTGGAGTCAGTGCATGGCTCAGGGATTTTACAGCTATATAGCAGGTGAGTACCCTGGGATCGTCGCACAGTGATAGGATGGTTGAAGAGGCCCCTGGAGAGAATATCTAGTCCAGTCCCCTGGTCAGAGCAAGGTCGTCTAGATCTGGTTGCTCAGGGCTGGGTTTTGTCCATACAATATGTCTGAGGATGGAGACTCCACAACCTCTCTGGGCAACCTTCTGCAATGTTTCACCACCTTGTTGCTATTTTTTTTTTTTTTTTTTCATATATTTAAATGGAATTTCTTGTGTTTCATTTTGTGCCCATTGCCTCAGGTCCTGTCACTGGGCACCACTGAAAAGAGCCTGGCTCCGTCTTCTTTGCACCCTCCTTTCAGGTATTTATGTACATTGATAAGATCAATGGCTGACAGTGGTCTGTCAACCATTCTTCCCAGTTCTATGAGGAGACTTGGAGGTGCGTTCTGCTTCACTGTCAGGAACATTAATATAGATGCTAAAGACTATGGGTCCCAGTATTGCCACCTAGTGTGCACCACTCTGCTCTCCAGCTGGACTTTGTGACACTGATAACGACCCTTTGAGCCATTTCAGACAGTTTTCAATTCACCTGACTATTCACTTACCTCGCCTACACTTCTTCAGCTTGTCAGTGATGATGTTACGGGAGACAGTGTCCAAAGCATTTCTAAAGTAGAGATGAACAGTATCTACTGCCTTCCCCTATCCACTAAGCCTGTCATCTTATCATAGAAGGATGTCAGATCGGTCAGACATGATTTTCCCTTCATAAATATGTTATTGAGAGTTGAGTGATATCTGCCAGCTCCCTCAGAACCCATGGGTTCATCCCATCAGGGCCCATGGACTTCTGTATATGTCCAGTTTGTTTAAATGTTCCCTAATCTGTTCCTCCTCCACTGAGAGTAAATCTTTGCTCTAGATTTTTCAGTGGGACTCAAGGACCTGGGACTGCAGAACGCCAGTGTTACCAGTAAAGTTCAAGGTAAAAGTGCATTGAGTACCTTGACTTTTTCCATGTCCTTTTTTTCCAAGTCCTCCACCCTATTCGGCAGCAGGCCCACATTTTTTCCTAGGCTTTCCTTTGCTGTTGATACATCTGTAGAAGCTTTTCTTGTTGCCCTTTGTGATTCTCTCCAGATTCAACTCCAGGTGGGTTTTGACTTTCTTACTCCCATCCCTGCACCCCATCTCTATATTCCGCCTTGGTGACCTGATCCTCCTTCTACCTTTTATAAACTTTATTTTTCTGTTTGAGTGTAGTCAGGTTCTCCTTGCTCATCTGTATAGGCCTCCTGCCACCTTTGCTTGTTTTCCTGCACAAGGAGATGGACTGTTCTTGATCTTGGAGGAGATGATCCTTGAAAATCAACCATCTTTTCTGGATTTGTCCTTTCTCCAGAACTGTCTCCCATGACAATAGTTCCAGCAGATCTGTGAACAGGCCAAAGTCTGCTCTCTCTTCCTTTTCCCAAATTAAGTAGCACTTTTGAGATTAACAGAAAGTATGTTTTAAGCTACTTTGTGATCTTTCAGGTACCATACATGGGAGCTGAGCTTCAGGCATTGCTACACAGGTTGCAGGATGTTGAGTCTGTGTCCTATTTCTTCTTGTACCACAATCAACCCCACTTTTAAATGGCAGCTATATACCTCATGTCCATTCCTGGTTTTGAACAGCGTGTCCATACAGAAGCAACCATCTTCCCCTAGCCAGTGTGTTGCTCTGCTAAACTAATGAAGCTATTTACGGACATATCTCCACTGCTCAGAGTGCAATGCAGAAGGTTCCCAAGCTAGTGCCTAGTCAAGCTGACATATCCGCCCTGCACTGTATGGAGATGTCAATTCCTGGCGACAGTATAGCTTAATATAGCATTTCTTAAATTATGTCATGCCTACCAGTGTTCTTTCTACTGTTGTATCTGAAGATCATATTTTCATGGCTGCAACATGTGGTAGCTTATTGTGACTGTGTGATTAGGTGCACTTGATAGGGACTTTAAAGAATTTCTGTTAAGTACATAATCTTGGGGAAAATACAAATAGCACGAAAAAAAGTTCTGTTACTCAATGTCTGACTCCTTCTACTCTACTCATATTAATCACCTGTGACAATCTCTGGCATTAATACCTGGCACACAATGCAGGCAAACTGGATAGAATAAAATTAATGTTTACATTTCCATTGTGAAATTGTATTTATGTGGCATGAGCTGGTTGAGATTGTCTAAAATATACCTATTTGGCTTTCTGTCAAAATAATTTTAGAGCACTTTAAAGATTTTTCTATGAGTTGTAGATTAAATGTCCATTTCAGGACTCCAAGACCATTATCTCTCACAAGCTGTTTAATTACAATGCGCTTTAGTTTCACAAGAAGAGTAATTACTTTTTATTGTATTGATAGACTTGTCATATGTGAAATCAAGATTTGAATTTTGTTCTAAAAGCATTACCTCTATATTTTGTAAGCTGTGACGAAGACTTGGATGTGATTAAAGTGATAAAGGATCCACAGGTTAGGATTTTTTTTTCCTTAAGATAATCAATCTCTTTCTCTTTATGTTAAAATCGAGCCCTATTTACTCTTGCTGTCACAGAAAGCAACATGAGTTTTCCTCAACTACCTTACTAGTAGTTAGATGACATCCATATGATTATTTGACTTTTGAAATTGCTGTTGGTGGTAAAAATATTAAAAGACGAAGCATCTTTGAAGGCAGATGAAATAAACACAAAAATTATGGAATTTAAATGTCGGTCTCCTTGGGAAAGAAATGCTAAAAATACTAACTCATGCGAAGATGCAATTAGCACTCTTGAAGTGTTTCTAAGCATTTTCTTTGTGGTTGAAGGGAGTGAGGTTCACAGAGTATTAAAGTATTACCTAAAAAATCACTAGCAGTGGATTGTCTGGCCAAAATCCTTGGATTAGAGGGATATGTACGTCGTGGTGCCACCCTGATGAAATCCCAGGCCAGTAAAGCAATCCAGCGCTTGAGGATCTGCTCGGTGGATCAACTGTGGTCAAGTGTAGCTCCAGTCGTTGGATGGGAATGTGCCGTGGAAAATGGGGCCATTTGAGTTGGAGCAGAGCACAGGTTGTCTGGGTGAAATTACAGAGTGGGAGTTAGAGCAAATTATGCCCAAATTAGATGCTTGACAATATTAGTATTGAAGTTGTTGATTCATCAATCTGTGGGCAACAGCTTTTATATTAAAAATTCTGTCTGAGATACTAAAATGTGCTCAAAAGATTCTTGTTAATAATTTTTTTTTTTTTCTGAAATCTTTAGGTTTGGAAAATTTCAAGCTCCTTTGTTTAGTCCATATTTTTTATGAATTCAAGATCTTTTTCTGCTGAATTACACTACATTGCTTTTTGTATTTTGCTATTATCAGTTAAGTTTTCAGCTAAGGGTTTGCTTCTATTCTAGAAGGAAATATCAATCACTAATTACAAAAGTCAGCCAAGCAAACATTAAGACATAATCCCCAGTTCTTAAACCCATTTTCCTTAGCTTGTTCCCGTTCCTCTTGCCTACTGAATCTAGCCCTTTACCTAGAGAAAAACAAATTTCAATATATAATAATATTTCCTGAGAATTTTCACCAAAATGCTAATTGTTATATCAAATAATAAACTGCAGACAGGAAAAAATAAAATCAAATAGCTGCAAGATATCAATCTCTACAATGTCCTTGTATTCAAGTGTATAAGAACATTGGGAATGTGTATACGACTGTTGTGAAACAGTTGCCTGTTTATAGCTGAAATAGATGAGGATGTAAATTTAATTATTTATGCATAAAAGTCATTATTTATGCATTTATACCTGTATGTAAATTATTTATGCATTGTTTATGGTTAAGCTTGTAACTGTCAAACATGCAGAATGGGGACCTATACTGGGTTTCATAAATTATTGGATTAACTGTGGTTTAAATCCATCAGTTGAACAAATAGGTTAATAAAAATGCCTCCCAGATTCACTTGTAAATATCAGCTGTTTCCTACCTCCCTGACAATACCATAAAACCCCAGTGCAATTGCTGATGTTGTGCAGTTGCAGTTGCACAGCTGCAAAGCTATGTTTATGTCAATCTATAGTAGTTCAGGCTCAAGTCACTGAAGTTTTTTTGGACAAAGTACAGCTGGACATGACATCACATGAATTTATTTAAATTATGTTTACACGTACAACACTAATTACTCTTACAGAAACCTCCATAAGTCTTCTGAATATCTTACCAGACACTATTTGTTTTGGAAAGGTTTGGTACAAAACCAAGCTGTTACCAATGGACTGAGCAGAACCAGAAAGCATATATAAGGTCCAACACCACTGGTTGGCTGCCCAAAATCCTTGGATTAGGGTGATATGTACAACATGGTGCCGTGGCCTGATGAAATCCCAGGCCAGTAAAGCAATCCAGCGCTTGAGGATCTGCTCGGTGGATCAACTGTGGTCAAGTGTAGCTCCAGTCGTTGGATGGGAACGTGCTGTGGAAAAAGGGCCATTCAAGTTGGAGCAGAGCACAGGTTGTCTGGGTGAAATTACAGAGTGTGAGTTAGAGCAGAGGCAAGACTGGAGACTATTGTCATGTTGTAGCAGGCAGGAATAAGAGCAGATATGTAGACTTTTTCACTACCGCTGAGGTAGGGGTACAAAAGATGAAAGGTGCTATGAGACAAATAAATTATTAAAATGGCAGATGGGCCAACTGTATGGAATGGGGGAAGAAGGGGAAAGGAAAATAATTTGAAAAAGGTCCAGAAAGTCAGCCTCTGTGTTGAAGACCATTGTATAATGGCAACAATTCTTTAAATCAGTTTAGTTCTGTAAATATGTCATCCTTTCATGGTTCTAACTAGCCTGCTGCGTATGAAACAACAGTCACTTCCATATTTTTAAAACTGCACATGCTCTAAGAAATTAAGTCAACTTGTCAACATCTGGTGGAGTTACAAATATATAAACTATATGTTACTGTTTCCCAGGGAGTACCAGAGGGAAAAAAAAAAAAAAAAAAAGAAAATACGGAAGCCATTGAGCAAATTTCATGACTGAACAGACAGTGATGCCTGCAATGTATTGCTGACCAAATACTGCCACTTTTCTTAACTATTTCTGTGAGATAACATTTCATAATGACTATTTTTATTTCTTCCTGTACTCAGAGAAAGATTCCTAAAAAGTAGGAACAAATGTCCTAGAATATATTCAAGCAATCCTTTGGTACGCTAACTCTTTTATATTAATCATGTCAATGAAAGCAGAATTGTGCATTACCTTGAAAAATGAGGGAGTTTGTTTCCTTACTGATTTCAGTTCTATTCATTTCTTCACCAGTTTGTATCTTTCAGAAGTAGTCTTTTGACAGTCATCTCATAATCTTCATGCCCATCTGCTTTGCTTGGTAGCATCCACTTTTGCCCTAGACCTTCATGAATCATGGAAGATGACCAGTCAGTCAGCTTTTAAAAACATGTATTGTCAGAAGTTTTTAAGAACGTAAGTAGTTAGTGGTTCTGACTACCTAAGTATAGCAAGACATATTCCACACAGTAATTTAAAATGTGATGGGTTAATATATTTCCTCTGTAGATTTGCAGAGATGGGTTCTTTCAAAAGGCCTAGAACATCTAATTCTTTCTTCAGGATGGTCAGTTTTTGTATGTCTGTCTTTTCTGGGTGGTTTTTCCTAAGCATAAATTTTTATAATTTTATAAAAATCATCACTTTTTTTCCTGGCATTATTTTTCACTTGTAACCTGAAAGATACCACCATGTGAATAATTCTTGTAATACACTAGACATGTGGGAAATGGGGTGCTGATACATGATGTGCAGCTCTCCCAGTGAAAGTGGGGCTGACTCCATCCCTGAATACTGTATTCCGTTTTAGCTGGGTTTGTTTGCATTGGAAGCAGTCTTTGATGATATCAGGGAAAGGATAATAGAAGGGAAAAGGAAAAGATGCATTCCAGAAAATGAAAAAATAATGATTTGTAGCTCATTTATGTTCATTTTCCTACAGTATCCTCTGATGTTTCTTTTATATCTGAAATAACTTGCTAGTGACTGTGCCATAAGCTACAACGTGGAATTCTCAAGTGTGCAATCTCAGAAGACTCCACCTTTTCCCCCTCTCCCTATAATGTAATAAATTCCCAAATGAATTGGGAGAGGGTACTCAGAACCAGTCTATGCTTTCAGTAACATTACCTCCAAGGTGCCTTTATTAGTAACATAGTGCAGTCATGCATTTTAAAGACTGGTTTACCATTGATCAGTATTTTTATTGGATATTTTCAAGCAATTCTGTGTATTTGTATTGCACCTGTCTTTCTAATATCCAAATACCAAACAATATAGAATACTGCTAGGTCAAAGTGTACATAGCATTTTCATCTTCTGTCATGAGAAACAGGGAAGGGTTCTGTCTGCAGTTTGCTTAGTTGCGCTTTTTAAAGTAGCAGCAGTGCTCTAAGGGATGAAAGCTGGCTTGAGGTTATTTAAGGATGTAGAGTTCCGCCATTCACAAAGAATATTTTGTGGGTAAAGGTGTGATGCAGTAGGCCTTTCAGTGACCACTGAGATTTCTAGGCCCTCCCTTTACCCAGGAAGAGTGCTCACTATTTTAGGGAGAAAAGTTGTGTTTTGCTGCGATATCCTCTAAAGTCTGGATCTTTTACAGAAGCATGGCAAATAAATCTGTGAGAGTTCAGTGTCAGCATCCCACTAAAGGAAAAAACATTATGTACTGTCAGTGAGATTCATGTAAATTTTGATATAGTAATGCATGAAAACTGAGTAACTTTCTGGTTTCTTTCAGTGAATTCACTATTTATAAGATACTGACAATGAAAAAAAAACTATGCAAAAAAACTCAACCTATGCAAAAAAAAAAGTCTATTAAAAAACAATCAGAGAATCCCTTAATAGTGTATATGTTAGTAGTAAGTCATCTTTTTTTATATAGAACTTCTTCAAATGTTCTTTTGATACAGAACTTCTTCATTATCCTATGGGCTCCTGGGTTACAATATTTTTTGATGGTGTGATATATCATAGTATCATAATATGAAAGGAAGTAGATCTTGCACGGTGCTTAGAGTTTGATTTACACATGAATATCGCCACAGACTTCAGTGGGAAAACAAATACCTCTAATCCACACATTATGATCAATCATGACACTCCCAGGATCGTTCCTAAAATTGCTGTCAATTGTGACTGGTTTCCTTCTGAGTTGAAGGGCACTATTCATATGCGATATGTGATTCTTAATGAAATGAAAGTATTTGATGTAAACCCATAGTTAATGCACCATGATATCTGGCAGAATGTTATATGTTTCATAAAATAGTACTTGGTACCTACCTTTGATGTAAGTGTAATTTCCTACTAAATTCTGCACTGATACATTTTGTAGTGGAAGTCTGATCCCACACATGCATTAATAATGAACATGCTCACATGCATATCTGTATGGAAATATAATAGTAATGTTGCATATTCAAGGAAGAGTTAAAAATAATTGTATAGACACTTAGAATGAGGTTGTGGGGTTTAATTTGAAAGGAATGTGTGGGAAAAAGTTAGTCATGATCAGTTGGGCTAAGTTGCAACTAAACACTGAGAAAGATTATACTGCTTGGTAGGACTCCGCTGCAGACTGTAGGCTGATTAAATGTTACTGTCCTCTTTTGAGTGAGCTGAACCAAACTGCGTTGACTGTCTTGACTAGAGACCTCAGTCAGCTGAGTGAAAAATATAGGTACCACATACCACGTGCGATGCCAAGGGTATCTGAACTTTTACACAGGGCTGGCAGGCACAGAATCATACAAATATTGGTTGGAAGGGACCTCTAGGGATTGCCTAGTGCAAGTCCTCCGCTCTTGGAGACACAAGCCTATGAGAGACTCAGGCCTTTTTGGACAGGTAGCTGGAGGCCATACATGATATCATCAAATGGCACTAGTTGTCTCTACTCAACCTTCTGAATCGAACCCTAGATTTTCATTTACTGTAGTGGGAGTGCACATACTTACCTCCGGGACAGACACCAGTACTTGTGTATCTGCAGTCTGGAACTCAATCCTTTCCCCAATATTTGAAATTAGCAGTGTTGGAAGCAGAAGAGGAAATGAGGATTGTAGACAGGCTACAGCTGTGGTAGGAGAATGGGAGAAACGAAGACTCTATGTGAATTTTGAGAAATATCAATATGCCTTGTGTTAAGGACAATGTTCTAGGCAAAATGATAAAAAAGTTATTTGTTACTTTTTATGGTCTCACGGGCACATAAAAAGATAAACTGATGACAGCGAATAGTTCTGCAGGAGCAGAACACCAATCAAGATAACCTACTAGTCTTTATTATTTTTTATTATATGGCTCTTTTATTTTTCTTTTCAGCTATCCATCCTCTCTCTTAGAATAAAATATATTGTTTGATTATTGATACATGTGTTTGTGTCTTCAAAGTTGCTGCAATATAAGCGTACTAGATCATTTTTGCTTCAAATGCTGTCAAATTAAAAACTACATTAAAAAAAAAATCATTGGACAAAGGAAGTATTGGAAATGTACTGCTATTATCACTTCAGATATTTCCCAGTTCAGAATCTGTTATACTGGAGATATTGTGTGTGAGTCTGTGAAAATTGCTTTGTAGTTAGTTTATTTACCTTTCTGGTTTTCAAGTACCAGTCAGTTTTATGGTAAGATTTTAAAAAATCCTTTCCTGATTGTATTAGCAACTGGAATAATTTTCCTACTTTTTCAACTGTCCACCCCATAATGTATATTAATTTTTTTTTGTTAACTATATAGTTCCTTACAAAAACACTCAAGAACTATTTGAGCACAAGTATTTTGTGCTTGTGAAAAATTAGACATTATTTGATGGTTTCCAGCAGTCTCATTGTGGTAGTGTAGTTGATGTATTTACATTTTAGCACAGCAGAAAAATTAACATTTGGCTTATTAGTGAAATGACACCTAAGAGTTTCATTAGAAATGTTTATAACATTTGCCAAAATCTTAAATATGTAGCAGCTAGAATATTTTCTCTTCTTAGAATGTTGTGTATACTAAAATTGATCAGTACCGAAGATGAAATTAGGCAAATTCCAGAAGATAAATCCTTCGAGTTAAAACAAATATTTAGAAGTAGCTTTGGGCTTATAGTCCTCTAAGCTGAATGCAGACATAAATGTTAGGGGCAAACACCGTATCTGTGCTCCCTGTTCTTATTCTTCCCCAGTCATCTGTTTAAGGCCACCGTTGGACACAGAGTACTGTGCTATGCCTTTAACCAAATGGCTGGTTTTATACTCTTACATTATTTTAGGAAACTACATATTTTTAAAGCAATTTTCCATTTTTATTACATATTAGGTATTTCTTGGTAGACTTAGCCCTGGTTCTGAAAAGTTTCATATTTTTTCTGACTTTGTAGACATACATTTCTGTGCTATACAGTTGAGTGGGGTACTACTCTTTCCTTGCAGAAGGTGTCATAAAATACTGATGTATGTTTTATCAGTTTTTCTAGTATTTGGAAAAGCATCCTCCTATTTGATTACTGTAGTAAGGAGAATTCTATACCAAATTATTTTTAATAATACGTTAAGATTTCTGAAGATTGAAGTCACATATTGTGGTCATAAATTACTACCTCTGTATCTCTGAAAGACTTCAATTTCTTCTTCTCTTTCACAAACCAGCTGACACTGCAGAGGGTGTATAGCCAAGCTTTGTATGAGTCTGTGCAGCCAACAAGTATGTTATTTTTGTTACAGAACAGCAGTAACGCCCCTCAGTCATAAAGTTACCCAGGGAAATCCTCACCCCCTGACTCATGGTGATGGGTGGCCCCTCCCAGCCCATGGGCTGAGGGTCTCCAGGGAAAGCCCTGGGGAGGCTGGGCCAGGCGCTCCCCTGCCTGGCCTTGCCCCTCTCTGCTTCTTCATGTTGGTAGAAATGACCCTTTTATTGTATAACCTAACATGAACCGTGGAATTTTACTAGAGTTTTTGTATGTCTACAGTGCTGTGCTCTACAAACATAATTTACAGGTTGAAGGATTTTTGCTTTGTCTCCTTTTCATCTCTGAAAATAGCAGGACTGGGGATGGGGGGTTTTGTATAGCGCTTGCAGCACTCTATATTCGGTGCCCTTTTTAGCTTCAGAAATTTCATCCCTATTTCTTCTGCCTCACAAGGAGAATGCCCTGAATCAGCAGGCTGGAGGTTTGCTAGGTTGCTTTCCATCCTTGTGTTGGAACTGTGAAAAGAAAAAAAGAAAGCCAGGCCAGAAGGAGAGGGGAAAATAACCACATCTGTGTTGCGAGCATGTTCATGTAGGAGTGAGGAGACCAAGACTGTGCTATTTTGGTTTATTTTTTGTTTGTTTATTTGCTTTAGCAGATGATTGGTAGTGTTGGAAACAGGCGTTCTGCTGTTTTTCTCTCTTGCTTATTCTTCTTCTAACCTCAGACGCATTAATATCACTTTGCATGGGGCACGCTCTGCATAACTGCGTAGTTTAGGGGCTCTTATGTTCCTGTATTGACCTTCTGGCTCTTGCTGGAAGCAAAGCACCACTGAGGCAGTTACGATCAAAGACAAAAGCCTGCCACTAGTTATCTTTGAGGTCAAATGCTAGGCTGAGAGAATTGGAGTTGTTCAGCCTGGAGAAGAGAAGACTTCGGGGAGACCTTATTGAGGCCTTTCAGTACTTAAAGGGGACTTATAAGAAAGATGGAGACAAACTTTTTAGCAGGGCCTGCTGCAATAGGACAAGGGGTAATGGCTTTAAACTAAAAGAGGGAAGATTTAGACTAGATATAAGGATGAAATTTTTTACAGTGAGGGTGGTGAAACACTGGCACAGGTTGCCTAGAGAATTTGTAGATGCCCCATGCCTGGAAACCTTCAGGGTCAGGTTGGACAGGGCTCTGAGCAACCTCGTCTAATTGAAGATGTCCCTGCTCATTGCAGGGGAGGTTGGATTAGATGACCTTTAAAGGTCCCTTCCAGCCTGAACTGTTCTATGTTTCTATACTACAAGTACGTTATTAGAGCTTCAGGGAGGACCTCCCACATACCCACATACCACCTCCCCCGCAAAAAAAGACCCAACCCAACCCAAACCAAACAAACCATGAGCAGGAGCTAATGTTCTTAAGGAGCAGAATAAAAGAATCTCTTAGAGGTAAAAAGACATCCTTCAAAAAAGCACTTGTTGGGTTTTTTTTTTTTTTTGGTTTTGGGTTTTTTTCTACAAAGAAAGTGGTCAAAGGCATAAACTCAGGTAAGCCAAGTCAGGCTGAAAACAGATGTTGAGGACCAATTCAATTTGCCGGACATCTGCTG
>VXBH01005834.1:625755-756703 GCA_013400035.1 Rynchops niger | reverse complement strand
ACCATGAAGATTCTGTGAAATACAATAGTACAAAATGCATGATTATGAAATTAGGACCAGTAAGACAGCGTGCTGTACGCTAAGGACGATCCTTGATGCAGTTTCAAAAGAGAAAGATTGGGGGAATTTGCTTATGACAGTGTCGTTATGAGCCATCTAAATAATGAAACAGCCATCTGAATAATGAGGCGCGAGTCCTGGTATGTCAGAATAAATGTTTGCAGTAAGGATAGGAAGGTATTAATGTCATCGAGCGCTAGCAGGACCCCACCTGGAACGCTCTGCTGTATAATTCTCATCAGGCATTTTCGAGAAGGTTGAGTTAAAGCTGGCACCAGGTGCAGAGAGGGCTGGTGGGATAGGTAGGGAGTGGAGCGCTCATGTCACAGGAGGAGCCTAGACAACAGTGGGTTGTTTCTCTGGCAAAACACAGGCTCGGTAGGGATGCTGGTTCTCTATAAATAGGTGAAGGGGTAAGCACTGCAGTGAAAGAAGAGCGATTTTAGTAAGAGAGTGTTGACACATAATACAATGGATATAAATTATCCATTAATAAATTTAGGCTGAAAAGAGAAAGAAAGGAAGAAAAAGTTTTCTCATTCTCAAAGGAATGAAGGTGCTTTCTAAAAGAAACGAAGGGAATGAGAAACCTAACTGGTTTTAAGTTGTGGCTTGATAAATTTATGAACCTGATTGAGATGTGGCTGCCTGCAATTGCATGCACAATTTCAGTCCTCGGAACCAGATTACTCCTCAGTCTTGTGCTCTTACAGGGATAGTATGCTGTTAGCAACCTGTGTGCACGTCATTTCTGTGTTAATTTTACCTTACTTAACATTCCATAAATATTTATGCAAACACGTTGTTTATATTGAGTGGTTTCTTAGGGATGAGAACTGCAACTAAGCGCTCTCAGAATGCAAGAAATGCAGGTTTCCTATTGCCTACATTGTGACCTCTGGATTAAATTACGACTGGGAATAAAAAGGACACTGTACGGGCACGTGTGAAGCTGAGGATGATAAAGGAGCAGAAAGGCTGCCCTTGCTCATGGGTCCTGACACTGTAAATAACATTCCAGCCGTTGTCTGGAACCTCTTGTAATGGGAAGACAAATTCCATGCAGGGAAGTGGCATATTTGGAGGAAAAGAGCTAGATTAATAATTACTTTCTCAGGCAAGGCCATATGTAAAAATCCATTGTCATCAATTGCTTTGAGTGCCCTTACTGGAGAGACCAGACTGCCCATCAGGCTGCCAAACGCAATTCAGGACACAGTGGGCTCTTCACTTTAGTCATCCCCAGGGGCACAGAAGGAGTTTGGGCAAAGGCGGGTGATAAAGGACAGAGCAGGACCAGCATGCTACCTACCTTCTTCAAGAGAACAGGCTATCGACTCACCTGTCTGGTAAAGGATGAATATTGTAAGCCGAACCAGACTGCTGATGGTTTAAGAGCGAAGTGCTGTAGCTTGATGGGGAAGCGATGAGAACACAGTGTAGAACGCAAAACCTTGGACCTGCCTTTCTCCAGTGGAACGTTCGATGGTTGGGCATTTGCTTGGTTGAGCCTGGCTTCTCAGCAAAGCTTACAACAATATAAACGTTCATTTAAAAATACTGTACTAGCTATCAGACAAAAGCAGTTTGCTTTTAAACAAGCTGTTTGGTTTTTTGTACCCACTTTGCAGTTCTAAGTTTTGGGTGATAAAACTATCGATGCATTTAAGCTCTTGGGGTGTTCAGCCTACAGGTAATTAATTCTGAATTCATTTGGATTTGAATTCTGATTAAAGTAGGTCCACACAGCACTGACAATTTATTGCATAAATGACAAAACATTAGCATACAGAATTATTGTGTTAAAAAAAAAAATACATTTTTTTTTGGCTTTTAAAAAATTTCCCTTTTGTAAGTAAGGTGTGCACTGGTGACAGCTTTAAGGATTAGTCCAGCTGGGTGTCAGGTAGGAATTTTTTTGGTCTTACTTAATTGAAAGGGCACGTTAGGTATTTTTTTAAGAAATAAGTTATCAAGCATCAGAGTATTTTCAGTGGTGAAGTACTAACCTTATTCTTCGGACTGAAGGAAAAAATTGCCATCAGCTTTAGAAGGGGCTGTATTTCCTGGAGGGGGCAAATCTCTGATTATTAGGTACGGTGCTTTGGGAACTTCTAAATGCTATCTTTGAACAAGGTGCCACGTTGTTTAGCTGTTTGGGCTTTCATGGGAAGACTTGAACGTGGGTCATCAAGCCTATGTTGGTTCAAAAACTTTGTGGTATATGATGAGACATTGTGTGGCAGCAAACACTCCCGATATCCACCTGATTTATTTGTTCCCTTCAGTATGTGTGTGCCTGTGGACGGGTATAAATGTGGATGGGCTTTCACTGTCCACAAATGACAAGGTGCCATTTTACTTGAAAATTTCTGTTTTATTCAGCACACAGCAAGGATATAGTGCTACAGAAATTTTATTTTACTTGCTTTCCCCCTTGCCTTTCCTTTTCTTTTTTGTTTTTAAAAAATCTGCTGATATAACATCTGCTTGTTATATATTTACAGAACTAATGTGTTCCTCCCTTTATTCTCTTTTGCTGTCTTCCTCCCTATCTGTTTTTCTCCAAACTGCTGCTTTCATCCCTACTCCAACCAGCTTGACTTCCAGGTCAGTATTTTCTGCTCTCCTATTTAACTGCTCCTTCCGCAGTGAAGGTTTTCATTGATGCTTCATTTATTTGGCCATTTTGTTTCCATATTAATAACTTCTGTTTGTGTCTTTTTGGGTTTTGTTTTTATGCAGCTTGTCCCTATTGTGAAGTTTTTGGTCATTCCATTTCTAGATCAGAAACTTTGCAGTAAATGAATGCTTTTGTCAAAAGTCTGTAAGAAAAAAATGTTTATTAACAACATATTAAATTCATATGTTGTTTTGTGTGAAGATTTTTTTTCTTCTTTCAGTTTTATTATCTTTGCATAGGGGGTTCAACATTGGGAGTACCTTTTTGGTAGACAACCCAACCCCGCAGGTAATAGATTAAGCAATAACAATAATATACAGAGAGATTTACACTGAGGATCAAAGACTTATTCGTAATACTTTACTGCCACCACTTTTACCGTTATTGCAAAAAATAATAGGATGCGTTGGAGTGGTTCAGCTTCTGGTTTGGAAAATTTTAGCTGTTTGTGCTGGCCAGATTCTGGACCAGACCAGAGCTGCGAGGGAGGTGTATGTATGTGTACGATTTATGTGCTGTGTTTGCCTATGGCATCGTCTAGTCAGATTCACGTTTTTCTTTCTTCCAGGTTTTAGATTAGCTTAGGTAAGGTTTGTACTGGTACGCGTTTTTGGAGTAATCTCATCTGATCGAGTATTATGTCTTGTGGTGCTTGTTAAAAGTACAAATGGATCATCGACAGTTTTTTTTTCTCTTAGTAGGCCTTGATGGTAATGTTTCTTTCTCATGCTTTTGAATGGCTGTAAAGTGTAAATTAGTGAAGTCTTAAAAGATCTACTTGTTAGTTTAGAAACAAATAAGTTTATATGATTTGGACTACAGGTTCATCTCCTTCTTCCTTTCCCTATTTGTTTCAGTGTGGCTTTTTTTTTTTTTTCTTTTCCCTTTTCCTGTGAGAAGTATTTAAGACTGTTCTATACGCTTAAGCTCATCCCTTATTTTCCAATTTCTGAAATTGGTGATTGAAACTTGCACAAAGTTTTGTTTCCCGTACTGAAAGAGCTTGGCTTTAGGCAGGAACAGACCTGGTTTTCAATCATTATGAAGGTAGAAGGCGTTTACTTCTTCATAGATCAATGGGACTGGAGTATAAAGGAGGGTGTGTACTGCAAAGACTTCCCAGCTGGATTTCATGTACCAAAATTTGGCATTTGCAGATGTGTATCAGGTTGCCCTCCAGCACATTTGACAGCACATATGTTCAGATCTGAAGTTTCAGTATTTTTATGTCCATGTATACTTTTTGCCCAGCATTGTTCTCTATTCATATGGAAGCCGAGCTTGCCAGTTTGGGAGAGTTCTGGTGTCTTAGGCTGAAAACCAAGCACAGGTCACATTCCCCGGTTCAGATGTGTCAGAGGAGTTTCTGACGTGGATGCCTTCGAACTGTGTGGCAAGAGCCGGCTCATTATGAAAAGACTGACAAGATGACGTGGGGTTTTTTTTTCCTGATGTGCTTTAATGCACATTGCAATCGCAAGTTACTTTCCAGATGGAAAATTTTTTTTCAGAAATTATTTTTTGCAGTAATGAATCAGATAAACACTTTCTTTTTATTTTCTACTACAAGCCCATTTTTTAATGTGCTTGACTGGATAGTTATTACACCTTAATTATAAAAATACTTAAACAATTTATTTTCAGAATCTTTCTTTCTTCCAGAAATAAATGAAATGCATTTACTCTGGAGTTGGCTACGATGAATGTATGGTCTGAATGTGACCACTCCGGCATTTCTATCAGAACTTGCTCAGCATTGGTTGAAAAATCTCTTGCCAGAGAGAGCTTAAAGAAAGGTATTATGCTATGCGTTTGTCATTATGGTTGAATTCACTGGAATTCAATGCTGGGTATGCAGAAACATTTGTTCAGCAGTTGGAGTTGCAATTTCTGTTATGTTTTATTGACCTAAAAAATGAGCTGACCTTGCTGAAGCAAACTGTCCTCGTAACCCTGCCAACTTTTATCCCTAGAGTCCTCGATAAGTTGTAGTCTGTGATTAGACTTTACTGTGGGATTTCAGTGAAGTGTTAAGTTTTAGCAGCTTGAATCGTCATTAAGGTCAAAACTTAATTTAAGAAGCAGATATATTAATTTCTTTAATTTCTGCTAATCAATCTGTTTTTAGCTGTCATTTTATTAATCCGCATTTATATGGGGTTAGAATGATTAGAAAAATGCTGCGTCTGTTTTATAACATGACGGGCTGTTGATACTGATGGCAATCAAGGAAGTTGCATACATTGGCATAACCCCTCACCCCCTCGGGCATCTACTTATACAATAAAAAAATACTCTGAGCACAAGAATCAGCAATTTCTTTTTTCATTTAGGGTCCAGGTTACTTTTCTGGCTGCAGATAAAGACAAGACGGATATTTTTTCCACGTATAATATACTGATCACTGCTAGAAGTTTTCCCACCAGCCTCTGGTGTTGGCCTTCCGAATTGTTAGCGCGGGAGGCTACAGCCCAACGTGTTGTGCAAAGCAAGGTTTAACGGAGCTTTAAATTTAACTTATGAGCCTTCCACAGTTTTGTCAAATGTCAGTTTGATGGTTTCAAGGGCAGAGTGATATGCTGTTCAAAGATAATTTCCCGGGAGAAATTGAGATAGTGTACTAATGAAAACTGAGAGAATCTGTGATATACATTACTCTTCTGAGAGCCTGGTTATTCTGAGTGAGAAACATAGTTGTCACATCGGATAACAGGCAGATTGTTGTCACGTCTTTCTGGTTTGGTCTGTTTGCTACATATACGGAATGAACATTTTAGCATCGTGAACACTTTAACGTGAACGTTTTGAAAGAGACGAAGATTTGAGATGAGATTATTCAGATTTATCTGATTGCATGTGTGGTTTTGAATTTGTGCGCATTTACATTTCATGTTATTTAAGAAATAGTGAAGTAGAAAGTTTATTTCCTTGGAATTCTGCTGTATTAAAAAAAAGTAAAATAATAATATATTACAAAATAAGCAGAAATTATTGTGATAAACAATAAAAAGATACAAACGAGGCCCTGGAACGGGATAATGCATATTCAGTTCTATACTTGGCCCTCTCACTTTGCTTAAAGGCATGCAGAGGTTAAAGTAATAATTTCTCAGACAACTAGAAACTGATTCTTTAAATAAGGAAGGATGTTTTGTAATTTCTCAGTCGTGGGTTTTTTTGGTTTTGATTTGGAGTATAACTGCTCTGTGGAAGTAAATGGATATGCAGCGTAAACTGGAAAGGAGGAGAAGAGAGCTCCCTATCTCTGAAGGAAAAATAGCCCCTTTGGATGGGGTTGGACCCGACACAACGATTCGGTGTTGCCGCTGATTCCATTTCACGGTTACTAATTGCAAGACAGAGCAGTATTTCTTAAGCTGCTCTAGACGTGGTGCTTCCACTGGTTCTCCCCAGGGGGAAGATCCACAGAGCATATTTCTTTACCTCTTGGAATTGTGAATAAAGTAGCCGCGCGGCACCCTTCTGGGGAGCGTGGCAACTGCCCGGGTACAACGCTGTCAGGAATCCTTGTGTACAGCAGAGGGGGGCGTGTGAAGAATCATTGTGAGATAGCGCAGCTTACCCTCCAAAAGCTGTGACTGAAAAGAGACAGGGGAACTAAATTTAGGAATTGGTTGGTGGAATCACTTCTTGCACTCGTATTGTTTGCTTCCATAGTGCAGGAGCAACATGCCCGGACAACGTGATTGTGACTGGCTTGAAATGCTCTGATCTGAATTTATAATGAGGGGAAGTTAGCATGCCAAAACAAGAAATCATACAAAGTGTGCCTGATTTATTTGGAGGGCTGAAGAGGTTGCTGCAAAAGCATGGAAAGTTTGATTTGTGTGTTGAATGATAATAGCTGGATTGATGCTGAGAATTGCTAGGTTGAGCCGGGAGTTGCAGTCAAAAGGAAGGGAACGGCAATGAAACGCGGAGTGCAGCAGAGGAGGTTTGGTCCTGGTGGCTTTCAGGCTGAGGTTGGACATGCTGTGGAGCAGTTGGACGCAGAGAATAACTGGACAGAGTCTGGAGTCGGCGGGAGTTTTTTGTTTTGTTCTGGGTTCTTTTTGGTTTTGGTTTGTTTTTTTTTTTTTTTTTTTTTTTTTTTTTTTTTTTTTGGTTTTTTTTTTTTTTTTTTTTTTATTTTGTTTGTTAGGGTTTTTTGTTTGTTTGGGGTTTTTTGATTGTTTTTTAAGGAAAAGAAAGAAAAAAGCTTACCTGGACAACAGCTGGAAAGGACCCGCTGCAGCAGCAGCAGGACTGCAACTCCTTAGCTGCAAATATCAGACAACAAACTATTTCCCATTACTGGTTACTGTTATTGCTAATGGTATCAATTAATAAAATAGCTGAGCAAGCAATTGCCATGTTAAATCAGATCAAATATCCTTCTCATCTAGTGTCCTGTCATCAGCAGTATTTACTTTTTTAAAAAAGAAGAACATCAGAAGAAAATGCAGAACAATCCTTGGTGTACAGGATAGATGTGTGACAGATGAGTCTTCTGGTACGGATTTCACACATGTTCATATAAAGTGTCATCCAGTAAGAATGTGCTGAGAAAGACAGTAGTGCACTGCACTGTCCTGGAGTTCCAGTGGTTGCAGGCAGATATGTGTTGAAACAAAGTGATATGAACCATAGTTTGGAACAGGATTTTAGTAGGTCTTTTTCATTCATGCGTTATCCTCCGGTGGATATTTCTAGCATCTCTCTGGGGCTTTGGCGGGAACTGTGTCAGACTAAACACTTCTTAAACAAAGATTTTGGAAAACTTCCCAGATTGTGTGTTAGGTAAACCCTTCCTCCCACGTTTTTGTCTTCGAGGTGAGAAATGTTTCAGTGACTTCTGTGACACTCGCTTTATTTCTACCAGGCAGAGTTCTTGGTTCTCTCAAGGCAACAGCATCTTTTTTGTGGTGCAAATAATTGTCTGAGGCTCTATCATAATCTGAGTATTAAGAAATCTTAAACCAGGCTTCAAACGTTTTAAATAATGAGATTTAAAGGGGGAAAAAGAAGAAAAAAGGATTATTCAAATTTGTGGCTTTTCTTTTTTTTAACCCAGCAATAGAATCGCCTTGTGTGTTTTGAGATGTATAGGTCTGTGTGGGCTGCACGCTTGCTCCTTCGCGTGACACAGGAATAGCTACGTAATCCATTGGTAACAGGAGCTGGGAATGTAATTAGAAGATGGAATATACTAAAATTCATTTATCTTAATTGGTAACTCTGGGCATTACAGCATTTTTGCATTCAACTGGAGAATTAGGAATGTGGGAATCAAATCCTTTGGAGATTTAAAAAATACTGTTTGGTTTGGGTGGGTTTGGTTTGGTTTTTTTTTGGTCCATTGTTTGCACCAGTCATTTTGATTCCAGGCCTTTATAGCAAGATAGAAAGAACGCAGAAGCTGCTTCTCGGTGTCCTGTTGAGTAGAAGTTGTGCCATGGAGTTTGCTGTAGTCTCATCGTCAGGCGAATGGCAGAAAGACCGAGCATTCTTCTTTAGTAAGAGATGACAACGTTAACTTTTTGTGGTAATATTCTCTGAGCTGTATTGCAGAACAGTGACCTATGGTAGTGGCCTACCAAAAGATAAGGGCGGTCTGGCCAAAGTTACCCAGAAAGTATTACCTTCCTCCAAATTCTTTTGTCCAAAAAGCAACAAACTTTTACTCAGTTGTCATAAGCTTATTTCATCAGGGAAGGTCTTAGTGTCCCCTATTACCCTTCCTGGCAGTAGGGGCGATCCAGCCCCAGGGTGACAGCGTTTGCCTGTCTCTTCGGGAGGCATCCACGCAGACTCCCCTTCTCGCCCCACGTCATAATGGCCATGCTAAGGAAGCTGAGCTACTCTCATTTATCTCACTGTAGAACGGATATTTTTTTCAGTTACAGGATCAGGTAGCGCCACTGTAAAGGTGAAATTGTGTTACTGGGTCAGCTGTAGGTCGGTAGGTTATGTTTTTACACAGTTTAGGAGTTTAAGCAATTATAAAGACAATTAGTGCAGGCAGTGGAAGTCTCGTCCCTTCTCCTTTTCGGTGGGCAGAAGAGAGGGGAAAATACAGTCCTACAGAGAAAAGGAAAAGAGCGGGATTAGGATCAGGTAGGTTTTCTAGGTATTCTGCTGTGGCATAGTGAGGGCAAGAAGGGCAAAAGTGAGACAGGACTTTTTTTTTATTTATTTATTTTCTAAAGTATGGTAATAGGTCAGTCAGACATGCAAAGAAAGAAATCCCTGGGGATTTGGGGATGAAGTATTGCTCCAAAATGTGGCCTTTGTGATCACAAACATGGAAAAAACTGTTTTTTTTTTTTTCTTTTGAGTCTGTCTAAACAAAAGTCAAGAAATGATTTTTATCTATTTTTTTTTTTTTTTTCTCCTTAGGAAGTCTTCATTTGAAACATTTCATTCATATTTGCCTAGTTAGTCGTCTGTAATAATCTGTGAACTTTTTATGTTGGTCTATCAAATTTTCACATTAAAAGCAGAAAGACTTCCAAAGCAAAGCAGAAGAAATGTTATTTTTTTAAAATGATGTAATAGCTTTGAAATTTTTTTGGCTGCTGTACACCGGTGTTATACTTTAGTTCTACATTAATCAGTGTGAGCCATGTCCTCCGTAAGGCAGACAACTATCTGTCCACTTACATTCTCAGAATTGGGGTGCTTTGTACGGTGTTACCGAACCGGACGAAGAGGCTGCGCACAGAAAGTATTACAAGTTTTGGCACCGTTTTTAACCAAGTAACAGATATTTGTAGCAGCTTTGTCATCAGACTGTTGGAATAACCTAAGAGACAAAACCCTAATGAAAGAATTACCCTGGAGGGGGAAACATATTAGAAGTGGTAAATTGCTTAATTATAGCTTTGGGATCTTCCTAGTCTCCATTCTCCATATGTTGCTTGTTTTGTGGGTAGAGTGGATTGTATCAGTGGGGAACGTGCACTTGGTGTGGGCTGTGGATCAGTTTCGGTAGGGCATCGCTGAAGCAGTTCACACTGATGCATTTAGCCCTGCAAGAGAGATGCATTTTTCTGTGCTTTGAAGATTCTATCGGGAGAATCAGGCGGCTGCTTTGTACTTTTGTTTTTCCTTTTTCCCTTTTTGGTACTGCAGTTGTGACACGCCTTACTTCCATGAGGAATATTCGTCTTCTGGGCAGCCTGGGACATACTAATTCTTTTCTCTCAACAAAAGCACTAATAACTAGTTGCATCCTGTGTTGCTGTAACGTGCCGTGTTCGCTAGTCAGTGGCCCGCACAGAAAAAAATCATTGTGTACACCCGTGCGATGGCTTTGTAGTTTTGCAGTCAGTAGCTTTCACTTTACAAGGAAAAAGGCAAAATGCTTATGAAATAAAATCTTGTTATTTTATATGTTAATAAATTCTAATGTTTTCTTCCTGTGGTTATGGTCATTACTCTCTGCCGTTTTATATCAGGGCATAAAGCTAGATGAATGATTTGGCCTGGAATGTACAAGCAGTCTTGCTTCTGAACATCATCTGCATCATTAAAAAAGGGACAGTCCCAATACAACTTTTTGCCATCAAGGGAGAAAGAATAAAAGTTATTTCGAAGCTCAGCTCTGTAACGTGCTGGCTGTTTCAAAGTAATTAATTTCTTAATGGCCAGAATGATGGTTTCTGGTTTTGCATTTAAGGTATTTTTTATTTTTTTATCATCATGACAATTGTGTTAGCTGATAAAAAGAAAAGAATAAGGAAAACCCCTAAATCTTAAAGGATGTTCTGGCACTAATAATTCTTTAGGTTATAGAATCTGGACTTATAAAAACACCAACAACCTGAAAGTTTTGGTAAATGCAAAGGACAGCACAGGAAGATACTACTTAGGATTTTATTAGCGTATCATAAATCTTAAGGTGGCTAGAGTCTAAATTATTAAATGAATTTAGCAGTCCAGCAGGAGGGCTTTATTTTAGAAAAATGATGCTTATTTGAAGTGTGTTGTATTTTCTTTGCCATATCAAAATTTCAGCTTGTCGTGGATATAGGTTTTCTTAACATGGTAATACTTTTTTTCCCCAGACAAATCCATCTCAGGGTTGTAAGTGAATAACCAGCGTCCTTGTGTCAGGAATGTGTCTCTCAGCAACCCTCTTAATGTCTCTTGTGATGGTTATAGTTTGTTAGAGTCTAACCCATCTTTGTTTTTCAGGTTTACAGGTTGGTAGTAACAAATACATTTGTATTGCAGGAAAATGCCAGAAACAATACTTAACTTTGCTCATATATTAATGGAAATTCTATCTTACGGATTTCAGTGGAGTTGGATCTTAATTTTAAACTATTACCCTTATGCTGTTTTTTCAGTCTCAATAAGTTAAATGGGAACCTGTGCATACTGTCATTTTTGACAGAGAGAACTGAACAGTTGGAGCTGTTTCTGCTGAGTCTCACTGGAGTGCTGTAGCTCGGAATGGGCTTTCACATGGACAGGATTTACAGGATCAGGTCTTCTGCATGACTAGCTACTGAGATCCAGAGCGCCTAGTAAAATGTCGAGATTCGTTTTATTGCTCGCGTACGTGAATTGTTTGTAAAGGTGTGGGCTATTCATAAAGGAGAAGGAGATGATGTGTTTATAAATTTTTTCGAGTAATGATGTTGATCATATTCTACTCAGTGCATGCCTAGAACAATAAGTGAAGTTCTTTGATTATATAAAATATGTATACTAGACTAAATTTTAAAATGTATTTTTGAGACTTTCCTATTTTATAGAAATTACTTGGTTTATCTAAATTGTTGTGGTGGGTTTTTTGTTTTGTTTTGTTTTTCCCCCTGAAAACATTATTTGGTAAGTTTATTGCACTCTGATTTTCTTTTTTTTATTTGTTGAGGAGTGCAGGTTCCTAGCACACTGCAGAATTCTTTTGATTGACTTTCAGATAGCCGGTCCCATTGTAATGCTGTTCAATGCGATGAAAATTATTACAGGGACATATTCTTGAGAGAATGTTAGAGATTTTGCCCTTGGGAGTATTTTACATGTCTGCATTTTTTGGATGCTTTGAGGAAAAAAAATCTTTATGAAATAGAGTGAAGAGTATCCTAAGCATGTAACACTTATTTTTGGCTGACATTACCAGCTTTTTGGCCAAGATACCCAGGTGGCTAATTAAATCTGGGAATTTAATGAAATAGTGTGATTTTCTATAACTATCAGAGATTAAAGCATTGGAGTTTAGACAACAGTTACGCACTACTGTAAAATGAAATCTGAAAGATACGCACATATATGCAGAAACTAAATGTTAATGCTTGTCTTAAGAAGTTGAGCTGAAGGACTTAAACGTACTCTGGTTAGAGCTCCGAGATCAGTTTGTGTGCTATTGCAGAAGAACAGGAAGAAACCACGAAGTAACATGGTTAAATGTAGTCATTACAATTAGTGATTTTCATACTAGCAAGCACTAAGTGCTGCTACTGTTTTGACATTTGTCTTTCTGCTGATCAATGGTCTTTGTCTCCATCGCACTCATGTCTATTTCTTAAAAAGACATTTCAATTTAAAAAATTAAATACAATGAATGGCTAGTGTCATTGGTGTAAGGGCATCTTGCTGTTTGCACAGCAAAATTAAGGGGCTTTCCTTTGGTCCAGACTTCATAAGAGACAAAGCCGTAGGGCCATATAAGAAGTTTTTGTCTTTTCCCTTCACCCGTGTTGTTCAGATCTATGATATACTAAGTGTACCTGAATATTTAGCAATCATAGTTTGGTGGTTCTTCAGCAGTATCAGCAATCAGAGCTGTTACAGTCTATTGATTCTTGTCTTGGTGGTCTGAGCCCTTTTTTCTGCAAAAGGTGTTGGATGCTGAGGAAAACAGATGTAGGCGTTGCTGTGGTTTAGATACCTCAATTGAAGTCTCGTGCCCAGTTGAGGTGTAAATTAATGGCTGTGGAGCATTCTGTGCATTGGGAAAGATTGTAGAAAATTATCCCATATCAGAAGGACTCAGGAAGAGGAATGGGAATTACGACTAATTTTTAATGGAGTAGCATAGCTACAGGCTACTGCGTATTTACAGTTCAGAGCAATGGCTTGATCTAGGTTTAAAAAAAATGCATAAACTCAGTTTAATGTGCAGTAAGGTAGTTTCTAGAGAAGTACGTTACTTTATGTAACCTTTTCCTCTAAACAATGTCTAATGTACTAGAAGAATCAAATTTTATTTAGAATTTGTTCTTATGTCTGGTGTTCTTCATCTCTTCTTTACTGAATTCCAGTACCACTGTCATCTAGTATTTATGTGGCGTGGGTGTTTGCTGGGTACTGCTTCTCTATACGGAATGATCAAACGAGTTGGAAGATGCCCATAAAGTCCTTCAGTTTCTACCTATGTTTTTTTTTTCTTAAACTATTGAAGACGTGCTTACATTCTAGCTCCATTGTGAAGACAGCTTAGCTCCACTCCGAATTCTTTTTTTGTCCATGGATGAAGCTGCTAGATGTTTTATGACAATTACTGACTGCCTATAACTGTAGGAACACAAGTAGAAATTTAAATTTTTGTCTGAAAAAGTGTCATTAACCAGCCGTTTTAATGTTTGTCCAAGATTAAGCATCTGTGTATAGTGTTAGTCATCTACGCTTAGACTTTTCCTTCCTAAATGTTATAAGCTCAGAACATCATTTCTTTAAGCCAAATGTGGCGTTGGCACCACTTCAGTGTGCTCTGGGCTTGGGTGCTTTGGAACGCGTTCGATGACTGGCTTTCCAGGTACGTGAAGCGTCTAAAATTACAAACACAGCACAGTATTCCATAATGACTAGTTTGGGATGACTGTGATCCTAGCCGAGTGATTAAAGAATTTAGCTATAAGATAACAGACACCCAGCTTCAAAATGAACTATAACAATGTGGGAAACCAGAAAGCTGTGGATTTCATCTTACTGCTTTGGGGCAGTTAGACTATCAAAAAAATAATACTTTTTCGTATATTTTAGTACCAGAATATGATTAATAGGTGATGGTAAGATCAATTCTACTACCCAGACCCCTGCAGCCTACTTTTCAGATTCTGAAGACATATACCTTAAACAGTAACGTTTGATTTATTTTATTCTGTCTAATGAATTTTGTGGTCTTACAGCTTTAATTTGAAACAGCGTAGCAGAACACATGAAGCTAATTCCTCATGATAAAGAATAATGTAGACTTGACTATGCATATCAGCATAGCTACTAGTAAACTTCGTGGATGTTTTGTATCCTATATGCTAATGGCATATGATATTTTGTGCTGATTGTGTACTGTTCCCAAATATTTTTCTATTTCTCATGCATAATCTTTACTTATCCTAATCTTCGTTTTTATTCAAAAGTGTTTTAGAAACAAGAGCCATGTGAAAAAAAATACCAGTGCAAGCATCCTCAAAGAAAATACTGAATCAAGGATTACATTTGATATATTTGCGGTTAAAAATAAAACAAAAAAAATGTTTGTGAACGTGTTCTTATATTTATTTCTTCTATTGAACTCCTCCTGTATCTTTAATGCAGGCCTAAAGGAAAACTACTCAGCTAGGCTTTTGAACGGTAGTATTTTCTTTTCATTTCCATAGGCATGTAGTCAGTTGTGGAAGAAAGAGAGGCTACGACACAGCTTTCTTTTATTTCCTACGCTTCAAGATTTTGCATATCACAGGCACCAGATGTTTTCCTTTGCAGCTTTACCGTGTTCTACTTTTCAGTGTGGCATTAGACAGAAACTGCAATGGGAAGTTGTGAGAGCGAAGGGTGACGAAAGAAGCAGTTAGCATTGGCATAAAATAGAAGGTCTTACAGAGATTAAATATAAATTAATTTATCACTTAGCATTAGATTGAAAACTATTTTATATTTTATCAGCACAAATTCATATTACACTACCAAAATTTCTGCCAAATACCACATTTATATATGAAGTTGTGAAAGTAATTTTTCCTAATATTCATTTTCCGTTGATGCTGATTAGGTCTATGCTTACAATTATGTGAGACAGACCCCTGAAAGCGAATTGATTTTCACTTGGAGCCGCACTGAGCGCCTGATGTATATTGGAATACTTGACTTAGAAAGACAAAGGGCATCAATCTCAAATTTAGTTAAAAAAGGACAACTCAGTAGCTAAACCCATTATATTTTTTTAAGACCTAGAAACAAGTTTAAACTGGAACGTACAATTTCTGGTTGGCTTTTTTATTAATCTGTCAGTGTAACTTTGACAGAAATATCCCTGCTGTTCTTAGCACTGTCGTGTTGCTTGCTTGTTATTGGTTAGCTGTGGCAGACTGTTGTGTTTTTCAGAAAATTAACCTTTTTTCCAACACTACGATAAAATGCTGGTGATTTATGCTATACTTCCAGGCCTGTTGAGGTAGGTCTCATGCAGGCAGGTTTCTTCTGCCCATCATGTAGTGTATTTTTTTGTGCTCAAGTGATCTTAATTTAGGGATTTAAGCATGATGCCAAAAATCTACCAGAAGACAGCTGTATCGCTGTACTGATGGTCTCTTTGACCTGGGAAAGAAGAGTTGTTTCTTAGGAGTCTTGTCATTTTGTTAAAGGTGCCTCTAAAGGGGAGGAGCCTTAGGGGTGTAGTTTATTAGAACAATATCTGGGTACTATAGAAAATATTTGAGAATATTTAAGGAAGGTGCAGGCTAAGGTCTCAAAGTCTCCAGCACCACAAAATGCGAACCCCTGACTAGAGCTGGTTCACCCTGGAGAAGCTCAGCTGTTCATCTTCCATTTCTATGTTTTGTTCAACATAGAAATGATCATACTAAAAAAAAATAAAGAGGATGGCTTCTGCTGTTTTGTTTTCGTTTGGTTTTTTTTTTTTTTTTTTCTGAAACTGTTCTATTTTCTGGTGGCAATGTCTTGTTGGGGATTCTTTTAGCTTTATGGTATGTACAGTCTTCACAACTGTTATTTCTAACATTATAAAACGAGTGCAAAAGACAAATGCTGGAAACAGATGATCAGTTAGGCTGCTCTATCCTTTTGTGCCTTAGCAAGCTGATGCAAACTCTTGAACACAACTGTAGAATAAATCTGTTTTTCAAAGAGAGGAATTCATACTTGTCTTTTTAAAAAATTATCTGTGAGCTTGATGTAGATTCTTTTAGAAAGCAAAGATTTTTATTCAAATTAGCTGTACCTACTTTTATTTTTCTAGGGAAGTTGAAGTTACTTTTTTTAGTAACAATAGATTAACTTTTCTAAGTTATGTATGTAGTTTTCTACAGTTAGGTACTGTACCTACAAATTTGCATATGGAGCGTCTTCTAAAAATTTTTAATACCATGGCAACATTTGTTGATTAGAGATTAATTGTTAATTTTTCAGTATCAATAAGTAGTGAAAAAAACAGTGGTAGGACAAAGAAACCAGTGATATAAGTAAATGTGAAATGACCTAGTTTCTTTAGCACAATAAAATCAGTGCAAAAAATGTATTCTATAACTGTTTTGGATTTTTTTTACTGAAAATTCTGATATGGAGGCAACAGAGACATTTTCAGTGATCCTTTTGGGCATTGAGTAATATTCTCTTCATTTGCCAGAATAGGATTAGTGCGTAGATCTCATTAGGAATTTGCACATGACTTTACATAGATAAAAGGGAGCAAATTCCTCAAAGTCAAAGAAAGTCGGGAAAATACTATCTAAGAATCCAAGCAGGTAGAAAGCATTACTGGAAGGATATTTTTTTCAGTGCCTGCCAGGCAAAATTAGCTCGCCTTCTTTCTTAAAAGGTTGTGTGCTAAGTATCAGAATCAGGACAGCTTCTGGTAACTTAATGAATAATGTCCACAGCAAAACATAATTAAACAATGAAACAATTAAAAACATTTTTTTTTTTTTACTTGAGTACAGTCTTAACAAAAGAAAGTATATAACAGTGGTAAAGTTTGTTCATTTTTCTTAGAAGTTCCTCAAATTCTATTTGTTGATAGTCTTTTGTAGAAAAAAGTCTCATTAAAAAAGATAGAAATGTAGTGGTTTTGCTATGTACAAAGCTATTTGTAAAGGCCTCCTTTATTCTTCATGGCATATTTATGAAGTGACCTTCTACCCCATCACACTTTAATCCTCAGAAACATTGTATTTATGGTCCAGGTTTTTAAAAATAGAATTGCACAACATACATTAGTCATCACCTTCACCTTCTGCTTCCTTTGAAATTAATGCTACTTAAAGCACCCATTAAAATTGTTCCTGAACTCACTGAGTGTGTAAGGATTGTTGGATAATCTCCGTTACAAGAATTTTTCTGCATAGTGCTTAGAACATGTGTATTTGTGAGCAAACGATAAAAAAGAAAAAAAAAAATCTTGTAGGCCCAAAAAATTGCTTTATCATTGTATAATCTGATGGTATTAAAGCTGTTTTGATATGCCGTCTTGAAAACAAGATGAAGTTTTATTGTTTACATCTGATGCTTGGAATACTTGTGTCTGTAGAATCAATGTCCTGTGTCATAGTCACAAGTCAATTTCTGACAAAAAGAAGTGATTGCAGTCATTAACGCCAGTGCATATGTGTATACAATTCTTAGACATATGAAGGACCAAAACAAGAAGGTTGCCAATCTGAAGCACAATCAGCAAATGGAGAAAAAGAAGAATGCGCAGTTGTTGGAAGAAGTTCGTAGGCGAGAGGACAATATGACTGACAACTCCCAACATTTACAAGTGAGTTCATTTTTCAGTTGTGTTTTAAAACCATCAAAGAAATTGCACTTCTGTTTCACTGTATTTCTTCCAGGATGTGTAATGAATTTCTTCCCACAAAGAGTTGATAGCTCTCTCCCTTCCTGCCCGAGGATGCACTACTGACTTCGGTTGCATTCATGAAATATTTACTATTTAGAGTGAGGAAAAAAATAATAGAATTTGAAGCCCTCTCCTCACAAGGACTGGATTTTACTTATTTAAAAGCAACTAGGTCTTTATAGCTTGTTTTGAAGAGAGTCAGAAAATAGAAGGATAATTATCCTTTCTGGATTCTATTTCTGTGCTATTCACAGCATTACATCCACAAGTTATAGTGAGGGTATACAGGGTGGTTACGAATGCTCAGCAGGGTTGGCTATCAAATGGTAGCGTGCGGTGATTTTTTTTTTCCTTTTTCCTTTTTTTTTTTTTTTCCCTTTTTTAAACTGGACATATCTGGGTGATTAGCTTCGTAAAATACAATTCATTTTTCCAAGAGTATTCAATTGCATAACAGAAATTCTGCCGTGTTTTCCAGTGTGGAGATTGAATCCAACAACATTTGAGACCCGTGAGCTACTTCCTGTCCTGTGTTTCTATATGTAGCTCTTCACATGAAATTCCACTGTCTGGGAGGGAAATTGCATATTAGCAGGGATATCATCATCTGGTTGCATACTCAGATCATTTAACGAGGGTGATTTGATCTTATTAACTCTCTGTACCTGCATTTGTAGTGCGTTAAAAGGGTGAGGACAGATTGTCTGACAGGGTAATAGTGAATCTAGAATCCTCAGCAAAGATCATTTTAATCGTAGGTGCTTAGACGTAGCATGGGAGAGCACTGGAGGCAGCTGTAGATGTCTCATTTGACAGATCTCTTACAATCATTACTGCACGGTTACTGCATCAGTAGCTTTTTTTCTTACAGTTGGAAAGAAATGGTTCTCCTATATCCCTTGTTTTATTTAAGGTAGGCTTTGAATCTCATTCTAGGAGAATTTCTACAGTTTGTAAGTTACTGAGTTCGGGTGTTGAGATTTGAAAGATGATTAGCTGATCTGGTTAAACGATACAGAGTAGGGAATTTGTATGAAAGGCCACAAACCAGGTTTGATGCTTGACTTAAAAATTATTCTCTGACATCTGACCATGAAAAACTATGAAGTACCGATTTCTGTCAATATCCATGTCTCCACGACCAATGTTTATAGGTAAGTCTAATTTACAGTGCAAAATTTTCCCTTGATCTGCATAATATAATGGATTTCTGGAAAGTTTCCAGTAGATGGAATTTGACCCTGACATGCTTCACATGGTACTGTGTTTCTCAGGTACCGTTTTCTCTACGCAAACTAGAGAAATCAACACCACACCTCTCTTCAGGCTTGTGCTGGTGAAACTGTATGTCAGAATCAAGTTCAGGGAATGATACACTATTCATGCATCTGTGTAGTGTTGTATGTACTTTATAACCTTGATCATTACGTACTGATTGCATCACCGTGCCTTCTACTGCATGTGCTATAGTAAAAAGAACTTGTGGAGTATTTGCTTTGACAATATGATGTGTCAGAATTGAATTTCATTTTTCAGCAGCTACTTGTAATTAATGTGGTTCAGTCAAGAGAATATATTAGAACTTTATTTTTCAGTATTATTTTGGAAATCTCTCACAGTGGTATAATCACTAGAGAACAGAAGTCATTCTTAGGGTCTTTGTTGTAACTGCTGTACTTGGAGCTTTCAAGTCATGTGACGAGAATGGGTCTACCAAGTGGAAGTAGCGTGGCTGAATCGCCTGAATTTAGAAAGAAAAAACCTTGCCTGGTGTATAGCATAGCACGTCCGTGCTGTTCACTTGCTATAAAGCATTTACACACTATGAACAGTTTATGAAAACCAATTAACTAAGAACTGTTATTTCTCTGTTACTAGGCCTTAAAATGTTAATATTTTAATATTGTGTACTTCAACATATTACTTTCGGTAATGTACGTATGTGTCGTGGCCCATCCTACACTTGCTGAGCTGCTGGGAAACTGGAAAAGAGAGGATCCCAGCTGCTGCTGCCTATCAGGAGGTGCTTTGCATTCCCCAGCTCTTCCTCCAGGAGCTGCAAGAACAACAGGAGGACATGCGGACTGGTGGTCTGTGGTGCTGGTACAGCTGATCCTGCCTTCTCTGGCATAAGCTACATTTGTGAATGTTCTAGATTTCAACTTATTCCTGTGTTCAGAAGGATACATATAATGCACCACATGTAGGTAAATTTATTTTCTTTCCTACAACCCAAGGGTGCAATACTTTCCCCAGGAAGCAAAATATAAACTGAAGTTTTCCTAGTGATGTGAACATATACAGAATTTAAATTGGGATAATGAATGATCTGACAGAGTAGAATACTTGATCACTCTTTATATTAAATTTCAGTTTATAAATAATATGTAGAGTTAATAAAATGTTATAACAGTAGTGATCTAAGGATTTAAGTGAGGCAGGATTTGTGGGGAGACACATGGCGCAAGATATACGATATACTTTGAAAAACAAGTTTCTGGGAGTACTACACATCTGCTAATTAAAAACAAAATTAATTGGTATTCCAATAAATATGGAATTAACATCTTAGTGAACCGTGGGGATCTGACCACCTTTTCTTGTTACTGTTTGTAATACCTTCTACAGCGTTCAGTAGAAACACCCTCTGTTCTGGGCATTTATAGAGCTTGTGTCTATAGTGTACTTGTTACATTTGTGAATGATGTACTGAGCTGTTAGGGTAAAGTATATCCTAAAATTTTCTGGCATGATGTAATGATTATATTTGTTGGCTAGCTGTGAAGAGCTCAGCTGAGAAATGAAGAGCAATTAGACTAGTCGAATTACGTTTATTCCAGCCAAGTCTCAATCCCTTTTGCAGAAGTACTGGAAAAGGTGTAATAAGAAAGCTAGTATAAAACTGTCTGTGGACCGCTCAGGGAGTCATTAAGGGCAGACTGGAGCAATCAGGTGAAGTGTCATCCACTTTGTGCAGCTCGAGTAAGGGCCGAAGCTCTACCCATTCAGCTGTCCACCTGCTTTCCGGTAGGTTTGAAGAAGTTCAGAAGTTGGTCGTTCCTTTGAAGCTTCAGTAGTACGTCATAGTTCCTGAGGCTTGTAGCATCATGTGTATTTGTGACACTTTCCAGATAAAAGCCTCTCAAAGCTGGTTCATATCCCAGCATCAGTGCTTGCAGGACGAGTTTGAGCCTCCGATGGCCTCATCTCACAGCAGTGCAGGGCCACTGCTGCGATGGAGAGTGCCCTGGCATGCCTGGAGAGGGAATTCACTTTGGTCTCCCTCAGCTATAATGGTGAGTGATGCTTCAGGTGTGGTTTTGGGGGGTTATTTGGATGACTGTAAAATTGGAACCATCAGGGAGCCAGACTTCAGATTAATTCTTGGGAATGAAGAATAGTTGTGAGGTTTTCTGCTTTTTCCTTCCACAAATCAAGGGCAGACCTGTGCAAATCTTGCCAAATGCGATGGTCATATATTACGTAAAGCATCACAGCAGGAGAGCTGGCCCATGAACACTTTATCATGAAATTTTTTGAGAATGGTGTATCTAACATGCCTTAATTTTCTCTCTTTTTTGTCTGTCTGAAAAAGATAAGCCTTTTTGAGAAATGCTGAGCTAAGAAATATACAGGCATTATGTCATAAAGTTGTGCATAATTCCTCAAATCTCCTTGCAGGATCTCGAAATGTTATAGATGCGAGACATTTATTGCCTGAAATAAGTTTTTCTTGATTCTTGTATGGAACATTTTTGTTCCAGTAACGCTGTTACCGCAATAGAATTGGGAAAGAAAACATTTACGTAACATCGAGAACTTGAGTGGGTTTGGTTTTGATTCTGATTTTCAAACCTGTTGTAATAACAACAACAAAGTCCATTCTTTTATGTACAGTAAAAAATAAGAATGTGCATGTGATAATATTCCCGTATATCTCATCACAGAGCTTCAAAGGCAATTAAATGTATGCTTTGGTCCGATTATACTTTTAATAAACGTAAAATATCAGTTTAATAAGTGAATTGAACCATATGGAATTGTATCGGTACTAAGTCAGAAACACTCCTCTGTGGAAACTTTATGCAAAGTGTCCACCGCGTACCCGTCGTAAGAGAGGTGCAGGGATGAGCCTGAAAACAAAGCTGAAATGTTTAATACCCCATTCTGCTCTGATCTACACAGCTTCTCTCTGTTTCCACCTTTTCTTCTGGTTTAGCTGCTGGAAGGGTTTTGTGACTCTCCTGATGTTTTAAATACTTGGGTTATTTGTCACAATTCTCTTTTAGGTAGGTGGGATTTTCCTTGGTTGGAAACCCACGTGCTGAAAAAAGATATTTCACTAAAACATTGTTTTTGAGTGAGACAATGCGTAGTTCTCATTGATTTCAAATGTCATATACAGGCAGCTTGATCAATTCTCGAAGCCTGAAGTACTGTGAAACAGATCGTCTACACATATACATTTTCCAGGTATAAATATCGCACTTTTTAAACAGAGTCCAGCGTGTCAGCCTTAGTTTGTCATTGGACATACTGAGGCAAGGCAAGAAATCGAGTTTCTCAGTAGATTCATACTGGCTGGAAATTTAGGTAATGAATAAAACATAATCAGGAGAAAGTCCTATCAAAAGAGACAGAAAAACTGGGTAGTCAGTCTGCTGTCTGATTCTTGCCATGGGAATGTGGTATCTTGCTCACTACTGTGATATCTTTCTCACTAAAAATAGCTCCCAAGAGATTTCACAGCTAGTCAGCGTGAATCCTTAAACTTGGATTTGTTTCTTTATTTTTCGCTCTGTGCGTATAGTTTTCATCTCCATAATAGTTCCAGAAATACAAAATACACCGAAGACATAGCACATTTGCTATATGTTATGTCTGTGTCTTTTAAAATAAAATAGAAGCGTGGCCTAAACAAGGGGTATACCTGACATCAATTGATTGTGATGTTTCTCTTAATGCAGTGTATTTCTTACTGCATTGTCTCAAAAACTTTGAAATGGTAATATTAATAAAAAGAGGAAGCAAGGGAATGAGGTGAAGTCTTGCAAATAAAAATGAGCAGAGCAGTGTAACCAGCTCAGAGCCAGAGGAAGCCGTTGTGACTGTTACGCAGAGCAGCATTGGTGTACGTAGCTGACATAAGGCAGGAGAGAATTCATTGCATAAACACACAGCTTTGTATTTATTAGTGCTGAAATACATATGTAGTGAGAAAACTCAACCTTGAAGTGGTTAAAATCACGAGTTACTGTATTAAAAGTGAATTCTAGTTTAAGCATGCATCCAAAGGCGGACCTGTACCTCTCTGGAAGGCTTGAATAATTCTGACTCGTTAGGAGTTTTTTACGTGTCTGTCTTCAGACGGCTGGTCACTTTTGGGGGGAAGATGGAGATAAGACTGGGGGTTTGCCTTTTACACTGTTCCTCTCTGATTTCCATACCGTGCACACGTGAAACACGCACGGTGGTCTGGCCTTGATGAGTAGAATTGCTTCCTGCCTCTCGTTCAGTTGTGAGCAGAGGGTAAGGGGAAATAGATGACCACTCTTCATTTTCCTTTCTCGACATTATGAGCAATCAGAACGCACAGATGAGATATGATGGAAATAGACTTTTGGAAGTATGTACAGAGGCAAGAGAAATGTTAAGATATCGTCCGTGATGCTTGTGAAGATCTTACTTCTTGCTAAGGTTTCTGCTATCAGATGCAAATATTTTGAAACAAAAGCTGAGTATTTTGCAAGTCTGTGTAAGAGTCAGCTGCAACAAGTCTTTCAGTCTTTGTGTAAGTTAGTAAAGAATCAGAAGGGGTTGGAACCAGTTCAATGACAAATTCAGAAGATGGGGTAAGCTACAGTTAGAATGGAGTTCTCCCTTTAAAGCTCACATGGACTTGTGTGTGGAAAATACAGAATAGGAACTTATTTTTATTGTGATTGTAGTGAGTTAAAAACTTACTTTACCAGAACTTTTCTACAATTAAAGCAGAAGCTTAATGATGCACCAGCTATTTAAGATAGAAGACTGTGACGGTCTTGTGTTGTAGATGTCCTATTTAATATTGTAGCCCATACAGAAATATTTTCAACAACAAGCTGACTTCCAAAGTTTCACAATAAATTGTAATTTTTTTGATTGGATACATTTGTTCAAGCAGTTGCAAATGCTTTTTAACAAGTGAATTGATTCCAAGTGCAAGTGAGGAATTTTTGGCTAAGTTCTCCATATGTGGTCTGTTATAATAATGAACTAACATATGAAGAAATGTAAAAGTCAGTATTTTATGCTAGTTTTCTGTAGAACATCTACAGAATTCTCTTCAATTTATTGCTTGAAAATTAAAATATGTTCTTGTACGCTTCTGTTTTCAAACTACGGGTTCCTAGGGGACTGTAGAGTTTCATCTTTGAGTGGTTAAGCTGAAAGTTGCTCAGTTGGTGAGAAAATTAGTGTTCATGTACGTATGAAATAGTTTTACCCCTATAAAGCACAGTTATATACTAGCAAACGGCCAGAACCTAGCACAGTAGATTAGACAATGGTGTGCATTAGTGATGTGTTCATGGGTACTTCCTCTGGCATTTCGCCGCTTCTCTAATTATAGCTGGATTTTGCCAAAAGACAGGGTAGCTAATAGCTACATCCTCAAAAATGTCCAGCCTTCGCCAGAATGTATAGCTTAATATAAATTTCACACAGTTCAGGGAACTTTTTTTTCCCTTGTGAATATCTTGGAAAAAGACGGGCATTGCATTTTTTTAAAGCAGTCATTTTCATGTAACTGAACATAAATTTTTAATAGACATTTTGAAAAAGCAGGACTTAACAAAACTATCTTTCCTGTGATGTATTGATAACTAATCTATAAAAAAAAAAATCTTTGCGTGGAGACTCAGGGAGTGGGTAATAGAAAACATAAATAAGCCTGTGATGATGATGTGCAATCTATTAAAAGTTGATTACCAAATTAGAAAGGCATACTTACAAAAATCAGACTAATCAATTAAAACACGCATAATACTATTGAAGACACGGCTAGGGTACTTATCTTCAGATTCCTAACATAATATAAATTCAGATTCTAAATATGGATTTAGAATTTTCCTTCCTTGGCCTGTGGAAGTTCCATAAGTTGTGGATAAATTCCATATGTATTGCTGAAACGTGTGTTGAACTTCAGCCAGTAGTTTAAGATTATGTTGAAGAAAATATTTCTAAAAGGTTTCAGATGAAAAGTATTTGAGAGTCTACAGAGGGCAGGACGGTTGATTGGTCGGTCTGAGGATCAATACCAGAAGTGGTTTTTTTCTTTGGGGATTCACTTTGGCATTTGTTTTCATTGTGCAGTGTAATCCCCAGAATCCAAAACTACTCTTGTTATAAAATGTCCCTATAGAAAATCTGTGAAAATCTCACTTGAAGATCAGTTCCTACTAGACTCACGGTGTCTTAGGTCTTGTTTCCTTTGTCATAATTGGTAGGCTGAGAGAAGGGACTCGGTGTTCTGTGCTGTTGTTCTAACCAGCTGTAATACAGAAAAAAAAAAAAAAAAGTTCAGTGGGTAAAACATTATCAGTAAAAGTGTTGTATGTACTTGTCGTGGCCTTTATTAGAGTATTACATTATATGAGTATATGTATGTATAAAATAACATGAACTTTATTCGTAGAACTATCCCGATTTATTACTTTGGGATTTTTAAGCAGGTGCACACTATTAGAACATTATATATAATTATTAATGCAACTTTTGCACTATTAGAAGGCCTTCTAGAGCATCCCATATCAAAACCTCTGACTACTGACTTTCTCATCTTTCTCGGTTTCTACGGTTAAGTCAGAAACATAATGTTTTTCAGTGTTGTCTAAGGTAATGTTAACTCACTGACTTCAGTACCCACGAATAAAACCTGGACATCTTGATTTGCAAACGAAGTTAAATTTGTATATTCTAACATAATTATTTAGAAATCTGTGAACTACAATTATTGACAATATTTAATGTTTAGATTAAATAAGTTATTTCTACTATGTGCTTTAGTAAGTGCTTTGTCAGTTGAAAAGGGCCTGTATGGCTAGGCACCGGAAGTAAAAAATCCTGTTGGGAAAAACAAAACTCCAACAATAGGAAACAGGAAAAATTTATCGTGATACACCTTTTTTTCTCCCCTTCAATATTTATGTAATAACTCACACATGTGGGACTCCTGTAGTCTCCAGGGGGCAATCACATTCAACATGCATCAAAAGAAATAGTTCAGTTAAACCAACTCTCCCTATCCAGCAATAATTACCACAAGTTTGCACTAAGATATAGTTGCAAAAGGTTAGTCAGTAGGGCATCTGCAAATCAAGTCATATGTCAACTCTACATCAATAACCTCATTATAATAGATGTTAGTATTTCAGCACATGACTGTCCAACATAGCATTCCACGTATAGTTCATTTTTAACTTTTACATTGACTTATAGCTCGTCTAATATTTTACTAACTTATGTATTTAAACACGCTATATTACATAAATTATAATCAATGACAAAAACAATGATTTAGATTGAAATTCTGCGAAGTGAAATTGCAATAAAATGTCTGACCCTATTTGTGTAGCTGTCTTCAATATAAGATGAATAGAGGAGCTTTAACCCTGTAATATAAAAGCAGTATAATGGAAATTTGTAATAGCATAGATTTTCCAATTTAAGCATTGCTTAGAAATGTTACCTATACTTTTTTTTTTTATTTTCAGTTTTCAAGAATGAAAGCTGTTTTCCTATATATAAGTAATCGTGCTCTAAAAATACAACCGATTAGTTAAGTTCTATGCAAATTGTGTCTCTGTATACTGTTATATTTGTAGCTTATCCACGAGCTATGACGTTTTTTTGTTGAAAGCTTGATAGGCTGGATGACAGTGTAAAAAGGTGTTTAAAAACCTCCTCGTGGAGGCTCAGATTTCTAGCTAGTTTCATAACTTGGTCTTGTTGTGTTTACCTGTTTGTAAGCGGTGCTAGCTGTTGCTGTGTGTCACTCTCCACAGATCACTTTGAATAGCATGCAAGTCTGTTACTAATACATCTGGTCAGTAACAAAAGTTCTGCTTGAGGTAAGCTTAAGTAGAATTATTTTGGCTGGTTGCTAATAAGCCAGATTTATACCACTTAATCTCTCATTATAAGTGTTCTGTAGTAGCTTGCTACAGTAATACTTACTGCCTCATGTTACAGACTGGAAAGAGAGGGGAGGTGAAGGCCTTTGACATGGTCCCCTACAACATCATTTAAACAAATATGATGTGATCAGATTAAACTCAATTAAAAACAAACAAGTATTGGCACCTACTGTAATTCGTAGTCACTTAGAGCAAAGTCATATTTAAATATTGTCATCTTAACCATGGAAGTATCAGAGTAAATTGTTAATATTTCTGGTTCCTAGCTGCAGTACGTGGAAGTTAAAACAGTACACACAAGCTGCCAGAAAATACTCACTTGTGACTAAAGGTAAAGGTGAAACTTTTAGTGTTCCATTAAGAAACCACGTATTTGACATCACGTGCTTTATTCATAGATCTCAAAGTATTTTACAGAATAGAGGTATAACAAATACATTGAAAGAAACTGAGGCACAAGCAATAAGGGTTACACACAAGGGGTCACAGATGGCTGACACCGTTAAGGAGCGTAGACTTAGTCTTAGTCTATCCAGTAGTCCATTTACTGGTCTGAACTGTTAGCTGATAAGATTTTGAAGTGGTGTGTTACTCATGGTACTAAAAATGTTTGCTAATGAATTGCAACTGATTGAGGTACTTAGTGCAAGTGAATTTGATACAGTTTTTGGTCCAGTGGGCGATCGGAAGATTGGTCTTTAGCATGTGAAAGACAAGGAAGACTACATACCACATTAACTACTTTGCTGCAACTAGGCAGTTGTACTAGTCTCTCGCTTCTCTGTGGATGATCGATAATAGCGGCATATGAAGAAAAAGAAAAGAGTACTGCCATATGCAGTTTAGATTTCTTTTACAATGGATTCAGCTTTTTTTTTTTAACCTGAATTGTCAAGATAATCAGATAAGTCGACAACAAACAACATTGGAGCGCGGTACATTAAATTTTATAGAAGGCTGATGTTTATCTGCTCTTTCAAGTTACAGCTAGGGTCCTTAGTGCCTTTACAAGCATTTCTTTGATCCTCTACTTCTGTTTGTATTTTTCCGTTTCTCTCTTTCCTTTGCAAAATAGTCTTTCTGCACCAGAGAAAGACTTCTTCCATAGAAAAACCTTGGAGAAAGCCTGATATGTTATGGATATTGTTGAAGTGCCAATGTTTTCACTGAATAAACTGGAGTTTTTTTTCCATGACACCTTTCATAATTGTCAATAGGGAAAAAATGAACTTAATTTAAAATATTAGTTTCATGTAGATAAACTAGAAAAACATTAACTGAATCTTACACACCAAAACTATGCACAGGATGCAGCATTTTTTCAGATTGCCTTCTAAAAAAAACCATTTTGAGTTATTCTTTGTATTTCTGTGGATATTTTAGTGACATGAATTAGAAGGGCTTTTACAAATGCATTTGTTCTTTAGTGGGGCGGAGTTTTATTAAACAATATTCTTCAGTATTAGCCAGTCAAGCTTCTTTTCACAGTTGCATATTGGCATAATGAAAGAAGCGTTTTACACCTACTCTTTAGCTGTCACATACCTTTGTCATATTGAGAACTACCATAATTCATCCATCTAGGAGCTGTGACAAAGATAAAAGCCAGGTGTATGTGATGTCCCCTCCTCTTTTTGTTTTAAACTTCAAAGGAACACTATAACAATGTGAACAGTATGTCACATGAGTGTTATACTCTCTTCGTTTTGAAGAAAGAATTTTGTGTTTTCCTGCATAGGGGTGAGTTTCTGGCTCTATTAAAGTTAATGGGAATTTTGCCACTGCCCTGTCAGACAAAGATTTCTCACATGAAGAGAAAAATAATTAAAAAACCCCTGTACAGACAAAAAATAAACTTAAAAGGTCACTGAGAAAGCAGATCTCAAGTACGAATGGAAACAGTCCATTGTCATTCATCATTTACATCAGATCTGTTGATGGGAGTTGTGATTTGTGAGAAAGTCCTTCCACAGTCAGCTGTAAGGTTTGTCAAGATTGGCTTTTCTGTCTGACTGTTCTTTTATAAGAACGTTTCGCTGCCAAGTCCTAGCAAATATCATTACTTCTCTTAACACAGACATTAGAAAAGACTGCAAGAAGGCTGCTCTCTGGTTCTCGAGCCTTCAGCGTAGGCCTTGATCCTTTACGCATGATGGCTTTGTTCACCTTTTCCTTATGAAACTGATTAACGCTAAAATAATTAGCGCTATCAGCAGGATAACGCTTTCTTTTTTGTATATTTTCTCTAAAAGTGAAATAAGCTTATCACAAGAATACTAAAAAGCTAGCACGTAAAATGTCCCCTAATAGCTTCCTACTTAGAACACTTTGCTGTGAATGTGCTCATGGGATACCTGGACGGGGGTATCCTAAGTCCATTCTGGTCGGACATTAATTATTAACTATACTTAGCAGCCTGACTTCAGCTAACTCGTGTCTTGCTCTCTCAGGAGCTTTATTCCAATTTTCAACTGCAAATTACATTCTTTCCTTACCTAATTGAACTGTGTATAAAGTACTAAAGTATTAAATTAAAACACGTATTGAATTATCTACTAGTCAGGTGAAATAATTTATCTCAAGTCCTGAAAATTTTTCTTAAAAGCTAAAAGGCAAAGTTTCATGTAATTGTTGTCCTGGATGATCCCACGAATTGTGATTTCCCCCATTCACTTTGCTGTGGTACTTGGAAAAGCCAGGACATCATGAAGTGCATTTGAAGAATATTTATTTCTGCAATGTCCCAGGGCAGACTTATCCTGCAGTAGCACTCTCCTGGTTGTAATAAGGGAAGCAGGGACCATGTGCAAACATTTTAATGCTAATGCTGATCACGGTAAGGAGCAAGCGGCAGCTGAAGCCGGAGGGTTCCAGGAGAGGGCAGGCCCAGGGCCCGTAGGCGCGGGGTGGTGGAAGGCCCCAGGTGAAGCCAGGCAGGGCCATTAAGGCCTGTTGGTGCAATCAGGGCCCTAAGAGCAGCCTCTGCCGCCACCTTTCCCCATCCTCCCGCCTCCCCGGGCGTTCAGAGGACTGCCTGTGAAGTCACCTAGTTGCCGTGGGCTGCCAGCGGGCTGTTTCAGGGGACAGGAAGGTGGCACTTGGAGCTGGGTAAGCATCGTGGCAGGGACCTAGCTCAGGGGCCTGCAGCTGGTGGGGGGAGCTGGTGTCTGAGGCTGCCACTGAGAACCCCCCGACACGGACAGGGAAGTCCCTGAGGAGCCCGGCCTTTCTCAGCCACGTAGTTTTGTCAGAAACTTCGTTGACATTTGCACAAAGCCTTGTCTTTATTGTTCATATCTTTTAAATGGTCCAAGTAGCTTTATGTACGTTTGCAGTTTCATGTCTTTGTGCTTATGTTCGGGTTCCTAACGTTGAATACCTAAGGAGTTTTGTTTCGGTGCATCTATAGGTATTAACAATCAACACATTCTCATTCTTCAGAAACCACTGCAGCATCCTTGACAGGTGCCCCATTCAGAGAACCTTTCAAGTTTTTTTTCTTGGTGTAAATGAAGTTTCACAATTCACGAGGTAAAGCTGGAAAGCAAGCAAAATGCAGCTTGTGTTGTCAAATGCGTAGTTGTGGTGGCTCCCACTGATATTAACAGCTGATACGATGCTCTCTGTAGTTGTTTAGTATTTTCAGTCAAATAAAGAAACGGAATATTAGCTTACACTGATTAAATAAAATGAAACTGAAACCTGGTTTAAAAACTGGGGACTGAGAGTGATGCTGTAGCAGTGGACATTTTACCTGGACTCGTTATGCATGCTGGAGCTACAAGAACCGAGAAATACATTGTATCTGTTTCTTTTAATAAAAAGTTAAAAATGGAAACTGCACAAAAATAAGGAAGTTGATTAAAAAGGACAGGCAAAGGAGTGAAAGCTTTACAGGCATCGTGAAGGCTATTTAAAGAAAATTATATTGGCTCGGAGGAAATGGATACCACCTATCAAAAACTACTTTAGGAAGACCAAACGGAAACCAGCGTAGTTAAACAGCAGGATAAAGGAAGCTATCAAAAGCAGAATAACATCTTTCAAAAAACTGAAATTTGTCCAGTTGAGAAAAATAGATTCATAAAACCTGGCAAGTAAAATGTAAAAAGCACAAATAGGCAGACCATGAAATGCATGAAGCACAATAAGGAGTAAGTAATGAACTGCATTCAAACTAGTAATTTTCCAATGTGTCAGAAGGCAGAAGCCTGCCAGAGAATCTATAGAGCCAAAGATAATCAAGACATATAAAGAGTGCTTTTAGAAAATAAGGTCATGAGGTCAAAAAAAATGAAAGAGATTTCTTTCTCCTGTGTTCACAGAACAGAAACTTGGGTAGTTTCTGCTTCTGGAACTCTTTTTTATGTGCAAAGTATCGGAAGATTTGTCTCAGAGTGAGGCTACAGTAGAAGAGATTACAGAACAGTTACCAAAATTAACAATGCTCTCATCATAGGATCAGAGGATAATTCAGGTTGAAAGGGACCTCAAAGGGACCGTCAAGTTCAATGTCTTGTTCAAAGCAAGGTGAGGTTGTGGTCAGGCCGATCCTGTCAGAACCAAGTAGTTTTTGTTCTAAACTTCTTGGAAATTAGAGGTGAAATATGTGACTTTATAACTCCGGTGTATAACTTGCTTAAAACTTCCTTTTTACCAGAGGACTGGGAGGTGGATAATGTGACATCTGTTTCTAAAAAGGGTTCCAGGTAAGTTTAGATAAACTATCTCTACATACGACATCTGTATTGGACAAATGAAGAGAAATTGTTTTTAAAAAAAGTAGAATTAGTGGGCACATGATAAACACAGTATTTTGGTGAAGAAGCAAAGTGCCTTTTCTAAAATTAGGTCATTCCTTTTGAGTTCACAAGTCATGATCTTTTTCAAAAGCCCCGTAAGAGTCTGTTTGGTGTGTTTTTAAAAGGCCTAGAAAAGAAAGTGAATAGTTTAATGAAGTTCAGCATCATCCACTCCAAGACTAAGGATTGTTTGATTGTGCCTCCCTGTAAACTTATAGGAAACTGGATAGTATTTAGAAATAAACCCCATAAGAGTAATTAAAAAAAAAAAATAAGAAGACCATGGCAACTGTCACAGAATAGGAAAGCCATTACGACATGAAGCTATGTAATCGTGTTACTAAATGCAGTACTGATGGCAAAAAGCTTAAATATTACAGGGAAAAGTGTAGTGAAAAAACTATGCAGAACAGAAAAGAACATTTTGGCAAACTCAGACTGATTTATGATGGTAGGAGGAACTCTGTGGGTTTGCATGGTTTTGACCCTAAACCTGCAAAAATATGTTGGATTTGGCAAGATTTCACTTAGAGTTTTTGGCTTCCTTTAAGCCCAGAAGTCAAAGCAACATTTGGGATATGAACCAAAGCCAAAGAAAAGGTTTGGATGAACCGTACATACCATAACAGCCAAGTTTCACACAACTCTAATTATCATAACGGTTTTCCCCTTTCTTTGTTTCTTTACACTTTTTTCCAGAGCTGCTTTTCTATTTCTGAATCTTAATGGTTAGAAGTCTCTATATCCACTAAAAGTCTTCTTACTGTATGTGCATAAGGAGAGGAGAAATGAGAGCTCAAAGGTTTTGTCTCTCATTTTTGTATTACAGCAGAATTTGAACAAAAAGGTTGTATATACCATCTGAAATGATGAGGTGTCTTCTTGTCTATTGAGGAAATATTTTTGTCTCTTTGATGGAAGTGATACTTGGCCTTCCTTGTGTGTTTCAGAATATGAAATGACATAATTAAGACATCCAAAGCACTGAGCAGGTTAAGAAAGGGATGTAGTTTGGCTTCTTTCTACCACTTATTGACAAGTATCTCTTAAATTCAGGTAATGTAAATAGCACTTTCCGTGGAGACAGCCATGCCTGTACAGTAAACAGTACATGTTCTGCATCTTGTTTGGATCTCATGAAACTGCGGGATACGATATGTTCAAGCTGCCAGCCTGAAAAGTGTCTCAAATCCATAGTTTTTGTATGCACGTCAGACACTATACATATGGTAAATGATAAACATACCATATGGGATTTGTGAAGTTAAGACTATCAAATTCCTCTCCCATTATTTTTTCTTACATTGTATGGTCAAATCAAAACCATATTATTCTTCACATTATTAAGGGGTTATGTTTGTGGCCCCATTTATAAGGTTACAAACCTGATCACACTTTAAGCTTTTCTTTGGCCTAAAAATTTTCCTGGTTACACTCAGGTTGTCATTTAAAGGGAAAAAAAAAAAAAAAGTGCAAGGGTGAAGTTTGCAGAACTTTGGCCAATTTTTGAATTATAGAGTTCTGAAAAGTTCACATGTAACCTTAGGCAAATATTACAGCTCTGAAGAGCTGAGTTTAAGGTTAATTTTGAAAACTTAGTTTTCTAGAATTTTATTGTATGTATCATGAAGATGATATCTGTAAAGAGCAGTTGCAGTCCTGACAATATCACGACTATATATGCAGTTTCATGATAGATTGGTTTTTTTTATATTGGCTTGGTAGACTTGACTAACTTAGAATCCTCAGCTGAACTGTTAATTGTTCACCTAAAAATTACAAATTTAGTATCCTTCACTTACTTCCACATGACAAAATTCTTCTAATTGTACCCAAACCTGAAATTAGTTAAAAAGAAAGTGGAAAAGCAGTGAATGCAGTAAACTATGGCAATAGGAATCCGTGAGTACTAGAGGAGGAACTAGAAAACAAAGCTCCTTGAAAAGTTTAAGTCAGGAATTGAGGGGAGGGGGAAGAAACATAGATTTTGTTACTCTGAATCCTGGATAACCAACCTAATTTCACTTTTGCTACTTGTTTTGAAAGCAAGGACTGTATATCCTGAGTGCCTTGAAATGCAGTTCTATTATCGTGTCTCCTTCCCTTGGTAAATCAATAGCTGAAACAGATTAGGGAGAGAAACTCTTTGATGCTACATGCACCTCTGTGGTTGGACTGCCTCTGTAGGTTAATATAGACTTCCCCNGGGGGGACAGTTCCCAGTAGGTTTCTGCTACAACTAAGAATAAAATAAGAATAAAAAAGTTGGAAGTATGTTTCCTTTGACGTCTCTGTTAGATTTTCTGAGTGAAGGTTAGTTTTTTCAACACAAGATTGTGGAATTTGTAAGCAGTAGAGATACAGCTGGGTAATCCTTATTGTATGTGTAATGCATAGCTGTTTCTTTCCATGAAGATGCTACGGGTTTTTCCTCTAGACATGTCACACTGATGTTGTAAAAAAAATTATATTCCACCCTTATGTCCTTCTCAGCATCCTCTTCTCCAGGGACAGGCAACAAAGAGCAGGTTTTACATGTGAAGTCTTTATGTAGATTCATATACATATGAAAGGCTTCTGCACTTCTGACAGTTTGGCCCAGTAAATAGACAATTCATCAGTGAGGGGACTCTCTGGAAACTGTACACGAAAGAAAAGTCAGACACTAAATACTCTAGTCTTGGGGAACTGGGATAAAAGTTTCTGAAGGGTTATGAAATACTAAAAATACACAGGATTTATCTGAAAGGTCAGGCTACCAACATACAGGCTTTTAAAATTAATTATTTTTTTAAAACTTACAGAAATACCTACTGTAAATAATGACAATGTCTATTTCTTTCCGAAAGCACCAGTTAGGGCACCAATGCAAATTGGTAGGTTTTGATAGTGGGGTTAATTCTGAAAGTTAGCAGCTAAATAGACCAATCAGGAATGACATCAAGAATCAAGATTTCTACTTGATACATCGTGAACTGATCTCATCAGTTGATACGGGAACAAAGCACTTTGGGTGTAAGCTGTCCTTTTTCTTATTGTGCTTGTTACTTAAAGGTACAATATTATGTTAGAAAGGAGATAAATGCACAGGTTTGTGTATAGGATGGGTGAGACTGTATACCAGAGCTGACAGGATTCCTTAATCTTACAACCTCTGGACCAAAAATTTTATGGATGGGAGCCTGAAGACTTAAACCTTGGAAAATCAGAAGTAGGGAGGTAGAAGATGGGCTCTTAGGATTGTTTACCAAATAAGAAATGACTCTATCTCTGGGGAGTCTGTGGGTGAATCTCTTTTAGCCATGGAGCTGGCATATAAATCAATCTCATAATTTTAGCTGGTTCTTTTCCTTCACAGACAGGGCTGCAGATTGCCCGGCTGTATCCCTACTGCAAAGCACTGTTATCAGTTGTGTAATGAAACCCTATCACAGGAACTTTATTTGACCTATCCAGTAGACAAGTGGCTCAAGAGTCACAGTCTGGAAACTCACTTCACGTACAGCCAAATGTGGTTTAGGATAAAAAAGATAAGCAGGTATAAGTCTTGACAAGTATCTGTTTAAAGACAGTGAATAACCCTAACTCAAACAAAGAAACCCATATAACTGAAGAACTAAGCATCTCCTGCTCTTAGCAAGCATGAATTTGGACTTAAAGTTTAACTGAGCTAAGTCTGATCCCAATAAAGTAATCCCATTAAAATGACAGGACATCTCACCAAGTTCATCGGCCCTTCAATTATGCAGAACAGAAATAATAATAAATTAATGTTTTTTAATGTCTAGAGAACATGTTTACAGGAAAAACTATCTGGTGACAACACAAGCAGCAGTTAACTGACAAATCTATACGGAATGGTGGGCTTCATGCCTCATTTGGGTGGAATCTGCACTGATGGAATGGTTGAGAATTTTTTCGTAGTCTTAAAGAAAGGTAGAATTAATGTTTCAATGATATTTAGGGGAGCAATGGTTCCCCAGATGACCCCAAGATGAACCATTTCTTTCTGCCAGAGCATAAAATTGATAGTGGTTGAAGGCTACGAAATTATCAGGCAAAAGCTGAAAATGTGAACAGGAACTGGAATACAGAGCGAATGACATTCTGGGGCTGCAGAAGTGAAATGGATGCACGTGGTACTGCCATGCCTCAGAACTTCTAGAGTTGTTCAGTGCACGAGGAATACCAAGTAAGGGGGATGTGCCTTAACTGCTGCACTGGTATTTAGAGTCAATTGGTCAATTAGTTAGGTAGTAGAAGATTAATATAATAAGTTTGAGATCCCTGGTTTACATGATTTGGCATACCACCAGTTCTGTACTTTCTCAAACACTAAGGAAATATGTCCGAGAATGTTTTAGAATATGAGGGACTGCAGGTAAAAGCTAAAAATATTACACTTGGATCTTTGCAAGAGTCTGTGAAAGACATTTATTTTTTATAGAACATTTGTTTTTAGTTGTTTGTGGGGGTTTTTTTTGTTTGGGTTTGTTTGGGGTTTTTTTTGAACTTTTAAATTGGAACAAAAGCCTTAAACTTTTGTACCTGGAGAATAATTTGTGTGATTTCCTCTGTTTCCTCTCACCCCCATGCTACAACAGCATATCCTGAACATGAAAACAGCTTCATGATGTAAGTCACTGATTGCTTGTAAAAGCCCAGAATAAACTCTAGACATCAAGGCCCATAATACAGCCAGCTGGTGTCTTACTTGCCAAGGAAAGAATCTAAAATGGCAGCTCAAATGACTTTGTTTCATGCGCCATCTGAACTGAGGTGCGGTGTCTTTGGAGACAAATGGTTTCCTGAGGTTTTCATATGATCATTACACTTCAGTAAGTAATTGTGAATGTAACGATATGGTATATATACATTTTAAATTCCAGTGCTGTCAAGGAAAAATGTGCATGCATTAGTGTAACATACAGTGATTTACAGTAGGGCACTTCTGTCCACATTACTGTATACCAGAGGACCAAGAGATTCTGTCAGTTCTTATCTATCTACTCACAGCTGTATTTAAGCAACTAATACACATTTCTATAAACAACTTAATTTATAGACAAAGTTGGCCACTGAGAAGCAAAGTTTTCCTGAAGGGCAGGAGACATGTCATTCTTCTTCGGTTTAGTGGGGAGATCACAAGCTTCTGGCTCCTGTCCTGCCTTTTGGGGTTCAGTACTAACCATTTTACTCTCCACAATAGTTGTGAGTCTTCTCCCATTTATAACAGACTTTGTCCTTTCCTAAGTATTTATTTTATTTTCATGAAACAGAGAAGTGCTTTTAGTACTTTACCTCTAGTTACTATCATTAACTCTTTGACAGACTTTCTTGATTTTAAGTAGAAACAGAGGAATTTGGCTTACATTTCTTTTTCTATTTTGTAAGCCTTAGATGATTAAGAATGGCAGTGGTCTCGCCAAGAGTTATTTTTTCACTCTATGCAAAAGAACGATTGAGAATTTTCTTCCCGATATGAATCTTTCTGCATTTCTGTAAGCTCTTTTCACCCTGAGATTTTTTTCATTATTATTATTTTTAAATCTGGTTCCCTGTAAGGTTATACATTACATTACTAATGCTCTGAGGCTGAATTAGTGTAACCCCTGTGACATACCTGAGTGGTTTTTAGTTATTTCCACAGAACGTAAGCCATGCACAGCAGTAGCTTTAATTAACATGTCTGCCGTTTTTGTGATTGGTCCCTGCACCTTGGGAACTAGTTCTATAATTCTGCCCTCTGTGGGTATTATAATAATAATAATGCTTTCTGATGAATTGAGAATGAGTTGGTGGCAGCAGCATTTTCAAAGAAGGAAGCATCAGCCTTGACATCATTCCTTTCCTTCTTTCGTGCAACTAAAACGTGTTAATCTTTGCAACAGAAGAACTGACACGCTGGATCACATAAGAGATACGTCTACTTGATTTTTTTTTGGTCCTGGTCAGCAGAAAAATCCTTGAAGTAGAATAATACAAGAATTAGGGCATGAAAAAATAAGAATCGGCAGAGTGCTTTTTCTTCAGTATACGGTCTCAGGTTTTACCAGTTGGTGGCTTTACGGACCTTTTGTGCTGGGAAGCATGTATATATTGTCATAGTTAGACGCCATAGAACTTATAATCAGTAAAGTATTTAAAACTCTTTGGCACTTGTTTTGGGGCTGAGAATTACCTCACATCCTTGAGCTCTGCAACGTAAAATGTATTTTTTACATTTAAATTTACATTAAAATTAAGAGTTTTTCCTTTTATGGTATCTTCTAGTGCATCCATAGCACTAAGTGAGTATCAATTATGCCACTGGTATTTCTGAGAGGAGTTTCCAGCTTGTCTTGGTGACCTTTGTAGTAACTTTGTTCATGATTCATTGTCCACACATATTAAAAGATTTCTCTAATATCTTAACTTTCTCTAATAACTTAACTCTCCTGTAATTTCAGGCAGTTATTTCTTGTCTTATCCACATTGGACATGGTGAACTGATTTTTTTTTCTTCTCCTTGGTGATGGCCTGTATCTGAAAATGCATATCATGTTTCTTAGTTTCTCTTCTTGAAGTTGATAGACCCTAATTCTTTCAGTCTTACCATAAAGGTTATGTTTTCTAGTTTTTTTGTTGTCCTTGTTGTTTTTCTTTGTAGTCTTTCCAGTTTATTCACATCTTTGCGTGGATAAAATTGGATCCAGTTCTTCTGCTGACATGTTGCCATTGCCAAAGAAAACAGAAAGATTACTACTATACGTACATCTTTCCGTAGGGTGTTTTTTGCAACAACATGACACTGTTGCCTGTCACCTCAGTGTCTTGATCCTTTTCTTTAGTAGAAAAAGTGTCTTAATTATTGCTTTTCCTGGGTTTGTGGAGTTGATTAATTCTGCTGAAGTGTATGACCTAGCTTTTCTCCCTGTTGTTACGTATTATAATTTTTTCTCCAGTTCATTTCTCAGGTTTGTCAAGGTGTCTTAAAGTTACTTTTTTGTTTTTCGTACTAATGCCATCTGCAAATTTCTAAACTTAGTATTTGGGGTTATTAATAAAAGAATTGAATATTATATGGCCCTGCAAAATCCTATTTTTCAAAGATACTCCTATTTTAACAGTTTAGCAGTGAATTGTTGGTGACTCACTACATTTGCCCAACTAGCTTGGCATCCGTGTTATGTTACTTCCATTTGGATCATATTTTCCTTTAGCTTGCTTATGTAAATATCTTGAGATTTGATACCAAGTATGACTGCTATGTCCTTCAACAAAGCCAATTACTCTGTCATATGAAAAAAAATTGATTCATTTGACATAATTTCTTGGGAAGTCTCTTGCTTCTTCTAGGTGTTTACAAATAGTCTGAAGCAGATTACTTGTTCCAATAAGTCTCAGAATCAAAACGGACCTATCTATGATTCTCCAGTCTTCCTTTTTTTCTGTTAAGATCAAAATTATATTTGTCATTCCCTAGTTTTTTGGTATAACAACTGTTCCTCAAGAGTTCTCAAACAACAGCACTGAGATTTTATCAGCCATTTTTATTCCTAGCACAAAATTCACTATATCTAGGTAATATTAAAACATCCTAGTATTCTGTTACCTGTTTTTCCTCCCCACCACCACCCACAGTGATATGCTTCCTTTCACCCCCTTAATGCTAATTGTGCTAGCTGTTTGATCGGTGCTACCCTTAGGTAAAGGGTGATGTAGAAGAGCATCAGCCTTTTTGTGGTCTTGGTGCAATCATTTAATAAACTTACAGATGTGTCACAGAGAGTAAGCTTAGTAGAGTTAAGCCCCTCACTCTTTCAATATAACTGCAATCATTTTGTTTGTATGTCCGTTTATTTATGACATTATTTTAAAAGCTTGTGAATGAAAGAGATAATGTTGTCTCATCTAGTACAAAATGCTTGGACATTAAAATCAACAGGAGAGTAGAGAATGCATTTTGTAATTTTGATAGCTAAAGATCCCAGTGGGGTTTGATACCTACCAGCGTCCAGTAACTTTAGCACAGACAGGTGGTAAAGGATGAGGGAAATATAGTTGTAGCCTCAGGCAGATACGCGGCTCACACAGCTGTTTCATGCATTCTGGCAACATGACTCAGTTAAAATCAAATAACATTCCTTATGCCAATATTTCTTACCTGCATATGAAACCAGTTGTCTTTCATTTTGCAAAAACATGATAATTCAAAGAGCATTAAAAAATGTACTGTTTCTCACACAGAATTTATATCTTGCAGCTGCACGCTAATCCAAGTGAAATGGAGTAGAGTTTCACTTTATCAGCCAATCATAACTTTAAACTGTTTTTACAATTCATCGTACAGTTTTTAAAGCCAGATTTAAGTCTGTATATGAAAAATAGTCTACTTGATGTATGAAACCATAGATTAGTCAATATATATTTAAAGAAGGACTTCAGTAACAACAGAAAAATGACTTTAGAGAATTTACGAACTAAACTCTGAATGATACACACGGAACGCAAGTGTTATGCCATCAGTACAACGAGGTCTATGTGTGAATGGAGTAGCTGAATAATGTAGTTAAATTGCTCAAACAATCTGATTCTTTAAAATTTTATCTTTCACACTCATTATTTTTATTATTTTTTTGGTGGTTCTTCAGCAATCTTTTTATTCTATACAGGCTCAGATAAACGTGTTTTAATATGTGAAATGGGTTTTATGTATTCTTAGAGGGTTTTGGTACTTCAGGAATTAGTCATGGGGTTGTACAATAAAGGTTACAGAAGTGACTGCACGGGTGACCGTCACAATCTCCATTTATACAACGCATTTAAATATACTCAAATTTAAGTACACCCTCATGTACTATTTTGCTAGCAAACTCTCAGTATGTCTCAGAAAAGACAGCTCCTAGGAATAAAAAGCTATGCAAGTTTTACACCTACTTAGTCCTTTAAAATGGTTTGCTATGCCAGATACATTTTTTAATTGATGCCAGTTATGATATTTGTCTCTTTTTGCTGTCATCAAGCTGTAAAACCTACAACTCTTCAGCATTTTTGTATGAATAATACCTTTCCTATTTCAGCTCTGTTTTTCAGAAGTAACTTCCTGTTATAACAATATTTTCTGGAAAAGAGTCAAGAATACTTTAATACCTTAAACAGGTTTTACAAGTTAACAATTCTGCTATAATTAGTCTTCAGGCTACCTCTGGCTCCATGGATTTAAAGCTATCAGAGTTTACTGTTTTGTGAAAAATATGTTTTACTTTGTTTGGACATGCTTGTCATACGTTTCTCAGTATATCATTATCCTATAAAACCTCCCACTGGCAGTGTCTGGAAGGAAAAAATATAGTGTAAACTATAGAAGACCTAATGGCAGCTTCCTGCCAACGTTCATTCTTGAGTCAACAACGTTTGTTTTTGTTTTTGCTTTTGTGAAAATATGTCACAATCTAGTCTTTCATATAAGTTTGCTAGTTTTATTTATCAGCCTAGTAGAGCATATATCCACATCTTCTACTTTTCCCTATTTTTTCTCCTTTTCGTTCCATGATATCTGTGTTTCTGGTCATACCACCGGTGAGTGTTTGCACACATAAATTATACACCTAAAAACACTCATCACTAGGAAATTTACTGCTTCTAATATCTTTCTCGTGAACAGTTGTGTTTATTTCTGAGTTGACTTCTCTGGTAAAGACAGCACTACTCTTAGCTTTGGTTCAGTTCTTTGTTTTTTCAAGACTCTCATTTTAGATATTACACTGTATATGGGACCATGTGGGCCTTTAGCCATGAGCCTGTGCTGGGAATATTAAAATGTTTTTAGTTTATAAATGCAGCTCTGAGTAAAAATAATAGTGGATTGCTATCTGTATTAACTATACCGCTTCTATCCTACTGAAGCCAAGGGCAGTCTGTGTGAGCGGAACATACATACTCCTGACAGAGGATATAATTGGCTTTTCTTCTTTCTCTTTGAAGCCCTATTTGGAGAAGGCGGGGGGGCAGGGAGGAAGGCTGCTGTCCTGTAAGATAAGGAGCTTGACTCTTCTTTCCTATGTCCAGGAAACTTACGTTATTTGGGTTGGGGCCTCTTTTTGGCAGCTTAACTACTAACTCTACTTAACTAAAGTAAAGGAGAGACAGATACTACAGATGCTATCTTGGAAAAGTAGACGCTCTTCTCTTTTCTTTAAAACTTCTTTCAACATTCTTTACCAGTATTTTGGGTTTTCTGAATATGAGATACTTGGTGCTTTTGTAGTATTACAACAGCATAGTAAGTTAATAGTTGCTGTTCTTTTTATTATCATGTGTTACTGTGCATTTATAGCAATGAGGGTAACTCTTTTGTAATGGCTAATTTTCCTCCTCTGGAGGTGGCATGTTGTATAACATTACGTTAAGTACCATGAGATACATCTTAGATTAAACTATATTCATAATGCAATACAGTAGGATATCAGTTTTTCAAACAACTTGTATGGCACTAAATTCGTCTGTGTGACTCAGAGTTTGTATCGTGAGGAGTCACAGTCAGGCATGTACAGCAGGAAAGTTTGGATAATCGGGATCATACTGTGAGTATTGAGGCTTTTTGTTGACCAAATCCATTATATGTAGAAAGGCTATATTTCTTATTTTGTTCATTTATAGAAAGCCTCTTAAATATTACATTGTCACGTGAATTTACTGAACGAATGTTGTATTATAAGCCATTCCTTCAGATCTTGTAATGAAAAGTAGATTTTTGATAAGTGCCACCAGCACAACAAAGATACCAGACTGAAAAAGCCAACTTAGAACGAAACAATTGTTGAGCTCTAATTTTGAGCAATAATTTTATTTAGTCATTGTAAACAGTCTTTCTTAAAAGGAAAAAAAAAAAGTAAACCTTTAAGTTTTAAGTGCCCGTCTTTCTTCCTAGATAAGAAAATATTCTTACGTGTATTTGCTTACCACTGTTGTCTAATTTTTGTGCCTTTTGTCTTTGTTATCCCAAGGAAAATGGACAGATATGATGATTTCATATACCATTGATTTAATTTTATTTCATTTTATTTTGTTTAATTTTATTTTTCTACTAGCCTTTAAACGCTATTCTTCTCAATATCCCTTATACAAATCAAGATCAAGAAAAGTCCACCTTTCAATAAAAAATGCCTGCAGTTGTCTTAAGCTGTGTCCCCTAAATGAATGAGAATTACTGAAATCCCCTACAGTCTCTGTGGAGGTTGGGAGGTGTGTAGAGGTGTTTCCTGTGGAATTCATCTTAGAGAGGGGAAGGAATTTAGATGTCATTTATGTGCATGTGTGTGTGTTCACTGAAGTGATTTTGAAGGTCTTATGTATGCACCAAGAAACGGGAGAAATTAGATATTTGGGAATGGAAATTGGTGGTCTTCCAGGCAATATTGGATCTAAAAGTGCTAAATCCTTTAATAAATAAACCTTGATTCAGACTGGAATGTCTTGGCTTGATCTTAAAGGTGATATTATGAGGGACTTCTAGCTGTTGACTAGCCTCAAAGATAATTATCTGCACATTCCAATCTTGTTCTGCCATCAGCAGTGCCTGAGGTCGAAACGGAGCAAATGTTATTTCCACTAGAAGTATATTATATTTAGACTATCCTCGTTCCCAAACATTTCAAAAAATATTTGCATCTGACTGGAGATATGAAGAGGAAAATAATTAAATAACTATACGGCCTGCTTGTTAGGGTCCTGTGTGCTTAAGACAGGAGCAATAATTTCAGCCATTGTAGGCAGTTTTCGAACGATGAGATCGTATGTTGTGAGCGCACAGTTAATCTATTGTTTGTGTTACTATTTCTGTTAGACTGTGGATGACAGAGTAAATTTTTCTTTGCTGAACGTGTTGGAGGTGAGATCTCTTAAAACACATCAATAGGATTTTGAGGATTTTGCTCATGATACGGATCAGATGCTCAGCAAATTTCATTTACCGTATCATGTACTGGAGCTCATTTGAGAGACTGAATAGCCCATCCGAAGCAGTATATATGTAATTTAAGCATTAAAGAGTCATGTTTCTGTATCAAACACCTTGAAATGATTGGAAATGCTATTCTGCCTTAAAAAACTGCCCATTTAATTCAATGTACCTAACTGCTTACTTAATACATGATGAATCTAAGAATTTTTTGTTTGTTTGTTTCGTAAGTTTTACCTGCACGAGTGAAATAGAAATTTGATTCTTTAAAGGACGGCTGCTGGGTATAGCAGAGACTTTCATAATAAAGTTTGTCTGTGGGACAAAAGCCTGTACAAAGTTGAGAAAGAAAGCATTAATTTATAACATGCTGTGTTAATATGTATGTTTGTAAATGTACTCCAATATAGTTTTAATGTATCCTCACGTGTGGGATTGTGTGTTCTTTGGACTGGGACTCTAGATTTTAAAAAATACTTCAAATGTACAACTTGATGTGGACATGGTCATCTCTGTCCTCTGAAATCAAACCTGTCTTGGATGAGAGGGACTTAAGAGTAACAAAAGATGTGTCCTGATGGGAATTATTATACAAAATAGGAACAGTGGCAAGGGCGTTAGTTTACGTGAAAGGTCAAGCAGATCCAAAATACAGTTCTCATCAAAGGCAGTTTAAGCCTCCCAGCTGTAAATTTTGTAAGTCCTGCCACTTAGCTGGTCTTCTTAATGCCCGTATATTTTGCCTCTAAATAGAGTGAGTAATATCAGCTTGTAGATCTGCATGTTTTCTGTTTATACTCTCCTGCCTTTTTCCTTATGTGGGAAAAGGCTTGAGAAACTAAGAAGGAAAACAAAGTCTTAGCTGAACAATAAAAGGCAGCTTATGTTAGTTAAAGATTCTGTTACTACTTCTCCTTTTTTCATCTTGTGAGACATAGTGTTGTTCTCATCAAACTTTCCCTAATGTATGTTGTCTAAAAAAGTATTTATATCTGTATAAAAATTAGGCTTTTGTATAAGTGCCCATTGTTTTGCTATCTAAATAATGTTCATACAAGAACAGTTACAATATTAGAATCTTTAGTAAATTCCACAGAGCAGTTATTACGGTTGTCCAGTGTAGGCCAAGGCTTTATAATGCAGTTTCTCATAGTTTTCTTATTATAAACTGATTATTACTTTATCTATACAGAAACTTTCTTCAAACTACCTGTAAATAGAATTCCTTTATCTAATGAGGCTGCCTTTCATAAGGATTCCTGCTGTAATGTAATGTGAAGTGCAATTTAGGAAGCATGAAAGCTCTATCTAAATGTTGACAGCTGCTGTTCTTCAGTATTTATTCTAGCAGATGGCAGAACCTGCTTGTAATCACTAAATGAGAAAAGCTGCCTTACCCCAGTTGTTGTGCATATAACCCACAAAAAGGCTGAGCAATAACTACTTGGTAATAGTTGGAAAATCAATTAACTTATGCAGGGAAGATCTGTTAGAATATTTCAACGGTCACTTCTTTGGGCTGAGAAGATAAAAAGGCAAAGACATTTGGTGACTGAGCAGAATTTGAAACTGAAGCACTCCAAGAATAATATGGAGATATGTTCCAATATGACCTAGACCAGCAGGTTTGGAAGCTGAAGTGTAAGAGGGAGGGTTGGTTCGGCAAATTCTGGGAGCTTGCTAAAAAGGCAGAAACCAAAAGGGACTAGAACGGACATAGAAAATTGAATTGCAGGTCATCGTAGTGGGGGAGTACTCCGGTACAGTTATGAGAGGGAAGAAGCAACTGAATTCATGGAAGAGAGAGCTAAGTAACATATTCTGTTGCCTTTTTCTGTTATTTTCTTGTACCTGGTAGATGTTGAGATATTATAAGTAATCTGGAATAATAAATATAGTGATAAGGTGAATAAGGATGTAAGTATTACAGTCTTCTCCTCGTCCCCTTTTTCAGTCTAGTGAAGCAAATACTATCACTCAGTAGAAATGCATTGCCAAACGCATATTTGGCTGGTATATCATTAACCGCATGTGAGGAGACAAACAATAAGTCTAGGTGCTGGAACTTTGAGTTACAGTATTTGCATTTTTGTACTTGGGCCTGACTTTCACAAACTGAAGTGATGGAAATGACATCTTTGTTTTCGTTGTAGGTGCTGCTGTAGTTTAAGTGACAGCTCTTCATCTGGGCGTCCTCACTAAACCTTGTTTTGGTTCAGTGATAGACAATGTGGTTTTGTTGCTTGAAAAAGACCAAGTTCTGCAATTCAGTATCTTTGTTTTTCACAATAATGTTTTTATTCATTGTTAACTGCTGCTGTATTTCACAAAGAGAAGGAGGTGAATTTTTCAGGGGGCTACCCTGGAGGAAAACCATTTTTATAAAGTCTCTTTGCTTCCTCTTCCTTCCTTTGTATAGTGATTGAAGAAAACTTTGCAGTTTCAGAAGGACACTATTTCTTGGGCTGTCTGCCTGCCCTTCTCAGTGTTGTTTGTCCTTCTCCCATCTCTGAAATCATAGCGAGCCATTCCTACAGAAAGATTACCTGCATTAGGAGAGGAGCGCAGATATAGGGCTTCCTTGGGCATTCGGTACTCACATGAACACTGTGTTAAAAGCTACAGTTTCTTTGCTGCACGCTCCGTGTGTATAATTCTGCGTGTTCTGTCTCCTTGCAACTTCGCTCCGCAGCGTTGCGTGCTGCCCGTGCAGTTCTGTGTAAGGATCTGTTTAGTTGCTGCATCGTTCCCCCCCGAGCGAGCGAGCGTTCCCGCAGCCTTGCGGAGGCACCCACGGGCTCTGTTCCTGCTCCTGGCTGCTGCCGGGTGCCGGCAGCCCTGCTCTCCGAGGCTGCGCAACCACCCTCACATCTGGCTCCCTTTTGGCACAAGCAGTATTTCCTGAGACTGTCGTTGAGTTCAGTTCGGCATCCTGCCTCCTCCAGCACTGCTTCTTCCTCCCACAGGGAATTTCTCTGTGGCGTGTTGATTGAGGGGAGGCACTGTGGTCTGTGACTGATTGACCCAGTGAGCTTATTACTGTGTAGTAGGAGGGGGGGTGGTTCCATCAACAGGGAGCTACTATTTGAGGAAGATTTCTGTTTAGCGCTCTGAAAACTTGACGTGCTGGTTGTACACCGCCTTCACGGAGGAATTCCTGCTGACAAATTCTGGGTTGATACTTTTGCTCCATCATGTGATCGTTCCGAGCTTATCGTGTGTTAATAATGGAGTCCAGTTGTCAGATATTTTGTTGTCCCCCGCAGGCCTCCCCTGACTGTCCTGGGGGCTGTCATAAGCACTTTAGTCCTGTTCCTGTTGACTGGTCTCTTCCTGAATTGACCGTCCAAAAGCAGTTTTTAATTATTATTTTTGTAAGAAAAATTTCCTCCTAAGGAACTCTTTTCCTCAGAAAGCTACCAGGAATTGCACAAAATGTATAACCGTTATTTTTAGGGTTTAAGTGCAGCTTATTTGACCTACAACAGAGCCCATATTGGTAGCCCTGTGTTGCTTATTGCGTTGGTAAACTGAAGTCTGAGACAATTAACCGAGTCAACCTTTTGTAGTCCCGCTCCATGTGTTCTCTTGTACTTCACCCACGGCTCTGGATAAATTTGAGAAAGGATGTAACTACCAATTGCCATAGCAAGCATTAAAATTTTTCTTGATAAGAGTGATCTGCAAATGGGTGTGCTGGAGACAGAACTTGGCTCTTTAATGTACAGACATAACATGACTTTTCCTAAGGTTATTTATATAGCTGATATTGCATTATATACAATAGGAATTAAGTTTGGGTTTTAAGTATGTAGCATGTCCATGCCGCTGCGACTTTTGTAGGTGTGCCAAGCTAATAAAATATTGCATAAATAATTTTATATTAAAAATGGCAAAGAATTGAGTAAAAAGGGAAAGATTACCTGCATTAAGAGAAGAGCGCGGATGTACGGCTTCCTTGGGCATTCGGTACTCACATGAACACTGTGTTAAAAGCCACAGTACTAAAGACGGTATCAAAATTCTTTGGTGCAGAAACTATACCTTCTTACTAGTTGCACAGATCTGTTTACTTATCTTACTGCATGTTAATATTATTGTGTGAAAACTACATAGGAACCTGTATTTTCTGATATTTTTTGTGTAAAACCAGCCAAGTATTTTCATACAATAACGTTTTCACTTTAATAGATCTTAGTTGCTATTTCACAATGTGTAAGCACGTTGTAGTGTCTGGAGAAATTCTTATGTACATAAACTGCTTGTTTGCAGTAGGACTTTACACATACTATGCGAATCTCTGCTGCCTTTGGAAATATTCTGAGAAGCGTTTCTAACTTTAATAATATTTTGGGATTACGGATTAAAAGCAGCGGGGAAGTAGCTTTGTGCAGTGTAACCTAACAAGTGTGCTAAGAATCAGCTTTTGGCAAGAAAACTCCCAATTTGCCCTCTCTCCCCGAAGTTGACCTGGTGGATGAAATAGTAGATGTGTGTATGATTCTAGGCATGCCTTCTCCAAAGATCAACATTTGTACACACTTTAGTCACCTTTTATACGCAGTGCTATTGACATTAACCAGAGAGGCCAGTCTGACAGCGCTGTACTTTAACACCAGCTAAAGAGTTGCTCTGCTCTACTTGCATGGTTTATCTAAAAAGTCTCAACACTGAAATCACACAGTGTAATTGTTTTCAGTCTATAAGAGTTCTCTTCCAGATACAATATCCTGTAGGACAATTGAGTGTCCTACTGAAATCAACATATGTTCGATAGCTAATTTAATTACATATATTTTTATACTTCTGAAAGCGTTAGGTTGAGCTCTATAATTTTTCAACATATTAGATTTAAATCTGCTTTCATTTGCACAATTATAAAACGCTTTTAACGCTACTTTCGTAATTAGGTTTGCACAGTATCAAACAATCGAAAGCCAAAGCAGAACTGAGGCCGCCAGCCGTTTAAAACAATCACAGACTTGCTCAAATGAGGCTCGATGGAAAAATAGAAAAAGTAATGTCAACAAAAGAATTCATTTTCAAACTAAATGAAAAAAATTAAAAGGANTTTTTTTTTTTTTTTGTAAGAAGTGGAATTGTGCAATTGTTCAGGTGCTTGGTCATGTTTCCATTACACAATGGACGACTTCTAGAGTTGAATGAGGCTGACAGAGAGTTGGGCCTTGTCAGTGTGAAGTTTACCTTGGACAAAGAACATTTTGTTGACTGATTCTTGCAACACTTTGAATACTGTATCTTTATTGACATGGTCTGAGGTGTGCTTTTTATATTTTCTAATATATAGCATTGCAAAATCAAAATATGATATTACTTATTCCATCATATAACTGTATTTCGCTGCTAACGGAAGATTTTTAATTTGGGGTTAAACATTCCAGCTGCATCCGAGAGGAGCATTCTGCCATTTTGCCCATCCTTCTCTGTTTTGCAGAAGGACACGTTCACATTTTGACACTGGGTTGTCATAGAGTGTTTTCTAGTTGAAATTAATTGAGAATACTATAACTGGAGGCCTGTTGTGTTTCACAAGATTAAGCGTTTCAATCGATGACAGTATTCCTGGGACTGCAGTGGAAGCATCATTTTTGTTTGCACTTGAGAATAGTTTTTGTTTACATCTGTCTAGAACTTGACCCTAGAGCACAGAGGTTAACATTATTTTATGCCATTGTTTTAATTTCATTTAACTGAAACTCTCTCTCTACATATAAAAGCCCTGTTTTTATATATATAACCCTTGTTGCTTTTGGTTGCTGTTTTTGTTTGGCTTTTTAAGTTCATTTTTATTCTATTTTACTGATTATGACCAATATTTTCTGAAGTTATTTAATTATATTTTTCATTTATAGATGAAATCACACTATTAATTTGAAGACTGGATAATAAATCCAAGAATTATCTTGCTGTGGTCCTATATGTTATTGAATTACTGAGGTTTAGAATAAAAGATGATCAGAGTTCTAAATGCTAGTATCAAGAAAGTTAATCGTTTCGTTACAGTTCCCAGAACTGTCTTGCAAAATCCTAAATTAACTTAATAAAGACTACTACATTATTAATCCTTCCATTTAGGGTATATATTTCTTTTAATCTGTGGTAATCTGCTAAATTCTAGAATATTTTTATGTAGAGATGGACATATGTCCCTATCATAACACCATGCTAATATAAATTATCATGTCTGGTATCTACCACGGGACAGCCAGCAAGGAAATGCTAAGGAAAGTGAAGTACCTTCTCTCCCTGACTGTGGTCGCTACAAGTCTAGATGGGAAATATGTGCTATATCTATAACGTCTCCTTTATCTGAACAAACCTAAACCTCATGGGTCATTAACGTAGCACTTAGCAAGAGGATTAAAATATTTGAAATCCTACTTTAGGTAATAAAGTAATCTCAAGAAGGATTCCAATTTTGAATTCTGCAGCATGGCGTGCCATTTGATAATTGAGCTGTTGTGTTCCGATGGAGATGGCAAGCCATTTGATGAGGATTGCTATTTCAGTGCTTCTGGTAATTTGTGTTGTACCACTGCATTGCTGGTTGATATCATTGGGCCCTACTTGCCTAGCTTATTGTGATTTTTTAAAAAAAAAAAAAACAACCCCAAATTGAAAATGAACTATTACCCTGGATTTTCTAAACATTCGACTTAATTTTCTGTCAAATCCTTTACTTACCATGTTTATTTTAAAGCTTATATACATTCTGGAGTATGGTTACTTTTTTTCTTCTCTGTCAATATCCAAAATTGTGAGAGACGACATGTGTCTGATTTCTTCGTTTGGAAAGGTTCAGGAGCAGCAGCCTCCATAACTATACTGGGTTTTGCTAAACCTGTTTCCTGGGTTTAAAAGCTGTGATTGAAGATCAGAGGTGAGGAATTTTGCTATGCATGACAAATGGGATGGGAAGAGAGTGGAGGGAAGGGTGACAAAGAGTTTATTTCCATGTCTTGCAAAGCTCAGTATGACACTTTGCTACGTCTGTTTGCTTTTGCAAAAAGCACCCTTGTAACGAAAGCGTAGCCGGTTGTACTCTGGAGAAATTCCCATCAGAAACAGAAAGAAACAAGGTTATTTACAAACCATATGACGGGACAGCGTTGGCAATTTGAAGAGCAGTAGGTGCACATGGCTTGTGCTGGACCTCCTGTAGGTGTGTAATTGAATTAATCATGAGCTAGAGTGGGTCTCGGCTGGTACAGGGTCCGGGGATGCCTGGCACTCACCCTTCACTGTGCAAAGCAGAGGCAACCCATTGCTGTAAAGAGCTGAAGTCTCCAGCCTGTGAGTCGGAAGCGTTGGTAAGGGGATATTTGTGTGTACAAATCCAGGTTTTTATCTGTTTTTCCCTCATCTCTGTGAATGTGTTTTCAATGTCCTTTTAGTGCAGTGGCAGAATAAATTTGTAGGAAAGCCACAAAAAGAAACTTTAAGGAATATAGTCTTTCCTTTTTTTTTTTTTTTTTTTTTTCCCAATCTCATGCTTAATCGTGGCAGGGAAAAGCCCAAATATAGTTTTTATTAAAATAGTCTTCACAGAACTGGAGATAACTGAGATTTATATAGTGTGTAACTTGTCAAAAAAACCCCACAAACAAACCCCACCCAAAAACCCCAAAGGCATTTCTTTAGCAAATGGAAAAAAGAAAGCACCTTTGAAAATAACTGGGAGGATTTTTACACTCACTCACTTATAAAAATGCAGCTCACATAAGCCCATACTGGGAGAATGTAATAGTTTGTTAAACCTTTTTTTAAATTATTATTATCTATAATGCTTAATTTTCTTGTATTAAAGAAAAGTGAAGAATTAGGAGGATTTATTTATTTTATTTTGGTATACAACATTAATAAATTATCTGTGTGTAGTAACACAAGATTAGGTTTTAAATTAAAGGAGGTATGGATTTTTGTATAGCTACTGACACTTGAAAAAGTCAGTTAGGGAAATCCAAACCTCTTGTATTTATCACTAATATCGTTGCTAAAATGAAGTGCCAACCCTTTAAAGATACTGACCTCGATTGGTGGAAAGTTGCCAGCTCTTCGTCATCCTGCAGAAATATATTATACTTGATCTGAGAAAACATGCAGTTGTCCCTCCCCCTCCGTATTCCCACAAACTGGAACAGTATTATGATAGCGTGAGTTGTGCTGAGCCGAATCCAATCTGGAATTAAGAATGCTCCAGGGCATTTTTAATAAACTGTCATTCAGTTGAACTCTAACCTTCTTTAATTTGCAGAATCTGGTAATGCAGATGCATACTTCAGCCCCATTCATTTCTTTTTCTTTTCACATCTTGGTGTGAAACACTGCTGGTTGGACTTGAAAATGTGAAGCTGCAGAAGAAGTGGAAGGTCTTCTTTTAAAATAGTCTTGAAACTAATAAAGAATTATAATAGTTTAGTTTGCTGGTCTTCTACCCTTCTGAAATGTAAACTTAGTTCTAGTACTGATTTGAATAAAATCCTTGAAGTGCCGAGGTCAGTTAGGCTTTCTGGAAGTATGCAAAAAATAAATGACTTTTATTGGAAAATGCAAAGGATAAGATGAGGCTGTTGTCTTGCAAAGGGGAAGAAAACCCAGTTAATAATGTATTCAGGGCATAGAGTACTTACTAGCAAAGAATTTTGTATTTGATGAGGTTTTCAGAGTAAATGCTTTCAAAGCATGAACTCTTATTGATTCTTTAGCTGGTATCCAAAATGGCAAATCTGTGGTTAGAAGTAGTTAGGGTAACAGATATAGCAGAGGGGAAAAAGAGCCGGCTTCAGGCACTGGCTGTCTTGCCAGGCTGGGTGAGGAGCTGCCCCTCAGCAGCCTCGTGGGAGTTGGGAGCTCCTCGCGCCAGCCTTCTGAAAGGCGTCCCTGCGCCGGCGGCCCCGGAAGAACACCCGCCTTGCTTGCACAGTGACAGTGCCTGCCTTAGCTGCAGCACATGACGGCGTTTAAAATGCCGCTTGGATTTTAGAATGTATTACTGATCAACAAAAATGGCTTTCAGAAACTTTTCTGTGTTTCTGTGTAAAGAAAGGTCTTAGGGACGTGTACGTGATAATTAAGGTGCTTCATTTGAATAGGTGCTTCAGTTTGAGAGGAAAATGGCTGGATGAGATATTACAAATTGGTCATTAATACAAACTTTATCTTGATCCTTTGTATGATGATAAGAAAAATGTATAAATGTGTGACTTGGTCTTTATTGAACTGGTACTTCACTGGGGGACTCAGTGCAATATCTGGAGAGTGGAAAAACTAAAAAGAAACTGGAAGGCAGGACCATACCAGTGCTCCTGGACACCCGTTACTCTCTCGATGAAATGCTCTGAAATGCAGCGACAGAAGCATTTGCCATGGGTCAGAAAGCTAAAATTTTGCAGTAGCAGTACTGGATTTGTTTCCATTTCTTACGGTAGGACTAAGAGGTAGTGAATCAACATTAAACCTTAATTTTTTTCTGCTATGACTTTAATATCAAAGAAGAGAACATGTGCTTACATTAAGAATTTGGGTTTATGTTTTACGATGCTTTTCCGCCCCCCCGACTTTTATATCCCGATAATACTGCCTTCAGTGTTTAAAGTTAATTTTCCATTGTAATAGATCTGCTACGGCACGCTAAGATGATTGTGTGTGCAACTTCAACATTCACACATTTCCATTTGATAGTAGTTCATTAAAAAAAAATTAAAAATCAGTTTCTTCTGCACATGCCTGCCAGTTGAATTCTGCTGTAGGTGTTGGTGAGACAGTTAACTAGGAAAACATACAACTTGGAACTTGGGTCATATTCAAAAAATAAAGGAAGAACTAGCTGGCAAATATTGTGTTGAAAGTGTAAATGGAAGTATAACTTTCCAGTCTACACGTGTTAACGATTTGTGGTTTGAAAAAGTTTTCATATTTAAATTTTTAAAGTTTTTTTCCCCTCTCTTTTAAACTTTGATCTCTTTTGTCTGGTAATATGAGAGTATGTTTTAATATACATTAACAAATCCACAGCTTTGTTTTCCACAAGTCTTTAATTCCCTTAAATGTTTTAAAATGTAACTGATGTGGTGTATTAGAACTTAGGTGAGCATTCAGTCAGTCGACAGGTTGGGCACTAAATTCAGCTGAACCTGTAGGAAAAGGAGGGCAATGATACTCCAGGCTACTATTCTGCCTTTTTATGTTCTCATCTGCCAAACAAATCTGCAAGTGTGGAGTGACTTGGTGTTTAAAGATACTGTCTCGAAGCAAGAGTCTTTATGTATGAATGACTTCGCAGTCTTGAATCCTTACTACTGCTTCCATTAATGTATATTGCCTGGGATTAACTAACAAGCTGGAGCCTCAGCAGAAACTATATGCAGTTTTTAAAAAACACATGGACGAGCCTAAGAAATAATCCAAGAATATTGGGAGAAATACCATATTATGTTTTCTAGTTGAGGCTTGTCCTTGTTGGAGACAGCATGGGATTTTTTCTAGTACTAAAAGACAAAATTAAGTATCTGGTGTTATATTAGAAATTGAGTATATTTTTAAAGAAATGTGATCTGTCTCTCTCCATCTGTTGGTTTTTTTTTTTTTTTTTTTTTTTTTTTTCTTTTTAATTTTTTTTTTCCTGGGATTTAAGTGCAAATTCAGCTTTTTTATTTTTTTTATTTCCCTCAAGTATATTTTCTCTTTGCTGCTTCTACTGTGAAAGTTCACTAGATACTCGTTTTACAAAGATATTGAAAGCCTTCATCTTTCTTGAGGGTTTGCTTTAATGGAGTCTTGTACCTGCACAGACTCCACTGCACAATTTGCACTCGTTGCTCTTTCATTTATACCAGTATTACACTGGTTTTACTTTCTGAGTGGAAGGTTTCTGAGTGGACCATCAGTAGTTTCAATGCTATTGATAACTGTGTTCATGAAACGTAAGTTCTTACGCAGTGAAAGGTATAAGAAGTGTTGTAGTATTCCATTGATCTTATTGTTTATAGAGATGCAGAAGCTGGCGTAGAAGGGGTAAGTGATCAGTGTATCATTTTCAAACAGGGTGTGGGTCCTCAATATAATTTGATGAAGGACTGTATTATTAATTTTGCTTTATTGAACCTGTTATATAGGAGGCAATGTGTGTTCAAATTGAAACAAAAATATATGGCTTATAAACACTGATTTCAGGCTAGAGGGATTTAGATAACAACAACAAACATCAATTAAGCATGAACTTGGGGGAAAAGATCTTATTTTCTCTGTAGACACACTGATTGTATGACCCCAGTGGAATATTGTCCGACTTTTCGATACACCCACAAAAATGAACACTTTTCAATGACTTGCACGACATGCGCAAGTGGAAGATATACTTGCTCTCGTTTTATTTTATTTAGATGTTCTTCCTGAAGTGTTGGCTAATTTATAAGATGTTAATATTTGGACAAAGGAGGTGAGAGAGAAAATGCAGGAAACAGGACATTCATTATTTAAATCACCGTGTCTCATAAAAACCAAATTAAATCTGTTGTTTACTTGCAGCTCTTAATGTAAACTGTATCATTTGAAGAGGGGGAAATTGTACTGGTGTCCTGGTTACCAGAGCCGATTCGTGACCTTCTGGTTCTGGGAATGTAACGATTCACCCCACAAGTAAATTTTCTGGAGCCAGACAGCTGTCACATGTAGTCTCCATTCTTTAGTGTGTTCTTTAAATAATGTAATAGACCATGTCATGCATTTTTTTTAGTTCTGAATTTTGTTTTCTGAAAAGGCGAAGGTTTTCTGAATTTCTGCAATATGCAATTTATCCCACATCCAGTTGACATTTACCAACGCTAAGGAAAGAGTGGGATCACCCTAACTTTCCTAGATTTTATACTTCAGAGATTCTGATAGTTGTCACAAGGGAAATAACTTGATTGGTATTAGAGCAATAACAGACATTTAAAGTTCAGAATCATAGAATGAGTTGGGTTAGAAGGGACCACTAGAGGCAATGCAGTCCAAAGATCTGAAAATACCCAAGGACTGGAGAGTCTACACATCCCCGGGCAACCTGTTCTGCACAGAAGAGTTTGCATTTTTTGATGAAAAATACATGGATTGTCATGACCAGTTTTGTATTAAAATATATATCTATATCTGCATCTAAAATTTCTGAAACTATTGTTACGATGAGTTACCACCACCCTGAATTCAAATATAAATAGTGCTGAAAATACTGTTTCTGTATGTGGAGGTGGCTCAGGTTAAATAGGTTTCTGGTGATCTATTTTGTATAAATGTTGCATATTATGCAATGGATTCATGGAAACATAAAGATTTTTTGGTATTTAACGACTGCTTTTGTTGTTAGTTTTTAAAACAGTTGAGAGGAGTGGATTTGAACAGCCATTTACTTACAGTAATTCCTTTTGTGTGTGTCTTTTTTTTTTTTTCTTCTGGATTTATATAGATTTCAGATTTACTTATTGTAAAGGATACAGACCTTAAAAAGTCCTCTCTCATAGGTAGAAGAGCTGATGAATGCACTGGAAAAGACTAGACAAGAATTAGATTCTACCAAAGCCCGTCTTGCCTCAACCCAGCAGTCTTTGGCTGAAAAAGAAGCACATCTGGCTAACCTGAGAATCGAGCGAAGAAAACAGCTTGAAGAAATTCTAGAAATGAAGTAAGTACATTGATTTCTCTAATTTCTAGAAAAAATTAGAATTACTACTTTCTTGTCATAAGAGATGGTTTGGGTTTTTTTCTGTAAGTGTTTTTTCTATGTATATATTTAAGTCTGAATCTAAGGACTTCTAATAGTTGTAGAAGTGTTAAATTCCTTGTAAAATATAGGAATGTGAAAGTCTTCATTTTAGAAGCACCCAACAATTGACGTGAAGAATTTTTTGAAAGCTGTCCTTTGTTACATGCAAATAGGATATCAGCACAGTGTAACTTCCATGAGAAATTGAGGGTCTAAAGCCCCATCTTTCAGTGAGAATTCTACGTTGGAGTTTCTGTTAGTGGCAAATTCAAGGAAAGGGGTTTATTAACTTTAGATGGATGGAGCAAAGTTTACTGCATTGAATTGGTTAAAAAACTGACAACCTATTTGCATACACATTATCACTACGTATAAGCGTACAGAACTGAAAAAGGAAGATAGACCTATAATTTAAATCTAACTACTTACCCACAATAAAGGCAAATATCTGTAATTATGGGATGTTAAAGCTCTGATGTGATCTTTAAAATTGGCAAAAAGGAGTGAACCTGTTATGACTTGGCTTGGCTGGGAAGTGCGTAGTGAACAATCCGGCAAAGAACATTCAGTCGTAGTTTCAAAGCTGTTTTATGGAGAAAGAAAAGACCCAAAACACTTGCATAACTTCTGCTAAGTTGTTGTAGATATCCTTACATTTTGCAAGAAAGTAAATAATCAGAAAAAGTGATTTTAATAATGTTGTGAAGAAGACAAAGTGGAAATAGAGACATATGCTTACTAGAGTTTTATAACGGTAGGTTTTAAGAATGGCTGCTGTGTAATATAGGCGCAAAAATACTGTCAGGTAAGCGTGAATGTCTCCGGTGAAATCAAAAGAACTGCTTTTGACTTTAATGAGGTCTGCATCTATACAGAAAAATGGGAGTACATATGAATTAGAGTAGTATGTGATATTACATTCTGTAATAGATACATATTTTAGTTTTCTGATTTTCTTTTGTATGTCCATGTTAATTCGTCTGTGATAACTCAGGTGCTCGATGCTGGTATATTTCATGCAGTCACCTATTTTCCGTATAGTGCTTTGGACTGTTTCTTTGAGTGCATATTTGTTTTTCATCGTGTTGGTAAGATTTTTTTTTTTTAATCATTTTTACCATAATTTTCAATCATTAAGCAACATGGGGAGAAAAAAGCAGTACCTTTAATTCTGTTATTGTGACTTTTTTGGTTGGGTACACAGAACCTGACAGAACTCTGTGAGGCATGTGTCTGCAGTCTGGGAAGTGAGGCTCGCCAAAGCTGGTGAAGTTTGACTTTTCTTTTGATAAAAGCTGTTCTATTTTATGAATGAATGACTGAGTGGATGGTACTAGTGGTGAAAGACCCAGTATCAAAGGTCCAAATTAGGAATAGTTTGGAATTAAAAATGAAACATAAAGACATGGTGTGTTTTTACAGTATCAATTTTAAAAGTAAAATAGTAAAATTAGAAGAAAATTTCAAATTAGCGTCTAAAAACTTAAATTAATAAAAATTTCTAGTTAAAAGTATATTTGTATATTTTTTCTTTGAGTAGTCATTAGTATGGTTTCTTTTGTAAAACACTTTTCTTATTTTTTTTTTGTTTTTAATTTTTTAATTGCTACTTTGTTAGCTGTGTAAGTATGTAGACTTTTTCTGCCATTACCTTTTTTTTGTATCTTCAAAAGAAGTGATTTTTCCTATGCGGTTTTCATTTTTAATCCTGAACTGAGCTAAAATAAACTCCTGTACAAGTCACTCCCCCTGATATCTATGATTCAGCTAATAACTTAGAATTAGAGCTCACTTTCCTTGAAAACCCCATATATTCTATTAGTATTTTAAATTCTATCCTAACTTTATTTTCTGTGAAGTATATTACAAAGCCGAGATCATACTGGAGGTGGAATCAGACAGGACTTCTGTTGCTGGTCCAGGAGACAGGAAATAGAGTTAATGAACAAAACAACATATATAAAATCACAGCATAATTTTACTAAACAGAGAGAAGAAATAGAATAATAATGGAAACTTGCATATTCGTATTTACTTGTTTCATTTTACTGCCTCTTTAACATCGATAGTACTGAATCAAAGCAGCAGAAATGAACATACATACTCATTTTTTTGAGCTTTGTGTATGGCAAGGGCTACATGACTGTTATTAAATATAAATTAAATATAAATCTGAATTTCCAATTGTAAAATTTAATAACATATACTAAACAACATAAATGAATAGATACACATGTATTAGTAAACTTTTTAAAGAAATAATTCGGTTATTTTATTGCAGAAGTTTAATTTTTGAAATTGCTTACTGAAATAAGTATATGACAAACAAATTTATAAAACTGCTGCATTAACAACAGAATATACTAAATATGGCATTACATATTTTTAATGAATAAAGTATTCTCAAAAACAGACTGTAGAAGCTAGCTTAGACCCAGACAACGACTGACAGAATAATGATAATTCTGTGTTGTAGTAATGTACTAAAATAATTTGTCTTCTCTCTGATATTTTAAGATAACTTCTTAATTGGCAGCATTGACCATATCTTCTATTTATCTTTTTTTTAATTTAATATTGAGTGATTACGGTTTTTGGCTGCTAGCTTCCAGTTAAATAGGCATGAACTGTGTGTTTAAGAACATTCGTGATGATTTCCTATGCTTATATTATGTTCAAGTTCCAAACATAACTCTGCATTCTAGGCCCATCTGGCTGACATTGCCAGGATCCATCTTAATTTACTGGCTACAATCAGTTGTCAGTTTTAGATAACTTCTTCAGTTGTCTTTAAATGTTACCATATAGATTTAGTTATTTAAGGAAGTTTAGAATAAAAATGGGTAGCAGCTTCGTCTTGTTCATTATCGGGTTCATCTTTTTGAACTGGAAACTAGAGAAGTACCCATTAAATGACAGGTAATTTGATGGAAGGACGTAAAAATCAAATTATTCTTAACTTGATGCCAACATGTGACAAAATAACATTTATTTTAAAGGATTCCATAATGTTACGTTTGGAGAAGGATTTGCATTTACTTTCTAAATATGTGATTTATTTTTTTTTCCCCAAATGTCTATTAAAAATATTGCTATATTAGTTCTGGAGGAAATATTTTTGTTATGGTCATATTATTTTAGCAGTGCACGCATACCTCATACTGACATTAATGGAAGTTACGCATACATGTTAACAGTGAAATGCAGCACGTGTTCCAATCCGTCATTTTGCCGAATTGTCTTCATGCTTTGTGGTCTTTCTATCTCTGACCATAAAAAAAATATTCAATGCACGTATTATTTTTTTACTAAGTGCTAGTTTAAAAAAAGAATCTATATTGCAGTGTGACAAAAGGGATGTTAGTGTTTTTGAAAAATGTATTTATCATCTGTAGAAATGTTTCAATTGGCCTGAACTTAAAAATTGGTAGTTAGAAATATATATCAAGAACACTTTTTCCAGACATTGTTTTTGTTTTCTGAGAGTCCACAAGAAGGAGCACAGCCTGCTGAGAACCTCACGAGGCTTGCCTAGGAAAGCTTATTCATTTTGTAATATGAAGAGCTTGAGGGCAGGAGAAGTTTCGGCTCTGTGATGTGGTGGGGTTTTTTCTCAGATGTTTCAGAAATGCCGTACTTGTGGAGCATACTTTCATGACCACCAAGCGTCCACAATGCTTTCATACAGATGTCTTTTCCTAGATGGTGGTTCGTTCCAAAACTCATAAACCTGCTTGTAACAAAATTAGAGAGACGTATAGATAGATAAATGAGTATTTATATAATATTAAAATTGCTTTTTATAGGTATGTAAAATAAATGCCTGTCCTTATGGAAAGTGGATTTTACCGTATGGGATAGATCATCTTTTTAGAAATGGTCAAAATTATTTTCCCTTTGAAAGATATAAAGTCTGACCTAAAGAGCCAATAGTCATAAAAGAAAGTCTAGTGGCATGTGAGGGAAAAGATGTAAAAATTATCACTTTTTTTGTTAGTTCAAGTTCTAAATTATATGCATGTAATCTTCAAGCTGCAACACTCTCTCCCCCCTCCCCCCACCCCACCCAAACCCCCCAAACTCTGTTATCAAAACTTGGGGTTTTCTTGGTTAAAAGCCCTTAAATTAACTTTCTGTGGTGTTTACCCTACTTAGAAATATATTTAACTACAAGATTTAAAAAAATAAATTATTTCCTTGTGGTTTTGCATTAATTTGATGACCTTTCGGTGACTTAGTTACATATGTGACAAACTGCACTCAGTACTGAGTGACCATGGGATTAATCCCCAAAAGACTGAACTTCATGTTTCGACTTGAAGATCTGTGAATTCTTAATTTTTGAGATCCAGCTGTTAATTACTGAGTGTTTCCTTCAGCAGTCAACTCAGTAGACTCAGTGCTCTGAAGCTTTCAGAGTATCCTGAACGAAATTCTTGCCGAGAGTTTGAAAGGTAATTTCCTTGACTTTGAGTAGAGTTGATGCCATCACCTGTGGGTATTGCTAAATCAGTTTTGCTGAAAGTGACTGTGCCCTGAAATTCACTACAAATTTCAGAAGAATATGTATTTTCCCTTATGTGGAATAAATCTGATTACTTCAGTAATGAAGCATTAAAGATCTCCTAATAAAATAACCAGCTACTAGTCCTTTCATTCAATAAAAAAAATAGAACATTTCTGTGCTGTCCAAAAAAAATTTATTTTTCAATTAGATTTTGCTGTAAATTTTCTTACAGTGACAGTATAAAATTAAACATCCCTTCCTTTGTTTAAGAATGTGCACCATTTTTTTCACTGAAAATAATAAATGAGTATTGCTTATCTCTGTTTTTCAGTACGTTTACTTTATTCATTTAACAGCACCTGTGTATAGTCAAGGCTGAAATATTTGCGGGAAGAAGGGGATAAAATGTTTTTTCCACCAAGCGTTCCGTCCCACCAGCTGCCACTCTTTGCAGACGTGCTGAGCACGTACGGTACTTTTACCTGCTGGGTCGGTGGTTCAGCTGCTCTGCCAAACAAGGAGAGGGCGCTTGTATTTGCCACTAGACGCCAGGCTCAGATCCAAGACCAGGGACGGGATCTGGCTGGTTCAACAGCCTGACGATGAGCAGCTTCACAGAGTAAGGAGGAAGCTTGTTTTGTTGCAAGAAGACAATGTGTGTTGTCCGTTTGTCTGTCACCTGCTCTGACTGGTCCCCTCCTGTCTTTTAGTGCAGGAAATTCAAGCATGGATGAGTATACAAATGGCTTCAAGTGGGCTTTTGAGGATATTGCAGGGATGAAGAGGGTCTTTGAATAGATTCCGGAAGTCAGGGATCACAGCCCAAGGGGAAGACTGCGTAAGACGTAAAACTGGAGAGTCACAGTCAGAGTTTGTGGGAAAGTCAAAATGCTTTATGAAGTACTAATGGCAGAAGTATAAGGAAGTTTACCTTTCATCTGGTTTTCTGCAGACATACCCCTTTTTTCCATCTATAAATTTTACTGGAGTAGAAGTTGGGGATTTCACATCTGTGTAGCAGCTCAGCAGGAGCTGCAGCTCTGACAAGGGCTGTTGGATGTCCAGAGAATCCAGACATGTTCCCAGCACCTGGACAAATCAGCTCATGTCCCTGCTTTACGTTCTCCTATTACTATTTCCATCCATCACCGTCTCAGAATGGCACTGGGGGAGGGAAAGGGAGAGGACCTCAACATGTTTTCCTTTATGTATGTCCTAATTACTCCACCCCAAGAGGTTCTGTCACCCACAGGGTAGTGGTTTCTCCTTCATTGCTGTGGGTACAGCTATGGTCAAAAGCACTTGAAATCTCTGTGTGAGTAGTAAATCCAGAGCATCTGGAACATTTCAAAGTAATTGTGTATGCGGTTCACCTGTTCAGTGCATGCGCTGGCCAGAAGCACGACACCCATTGACAGGAAAATCCCTGATGAAATTGTAGGGACTCTACTTGCATGTCGTCTTGAAGGTAATTTCCCTTTTTGGGGTTTTCCATACAGCAGCAAGAATGAGGAAAGCAATACAGCAAGGTAGGAGAAATCAGCAAGGTGATTTAAGGTTGAAACTGCTCTTTGAAGTTGCTGGGAACTCACTCTTTAAAACCACTTAAACTGATAGCTTCCCACAGACACTGCCTGCTCTCTGCGTTTAGTTCAGCCGTGCTTTTGCCCCAACCCTTCTTTCCAGAAAGGAAAGCAAGTTGCTCTTGCCTACACTGAAAACAGGTGTTTAACTAAAAGGTGTGGGCTGAGATGCGTTGTGTGTGCTCCGTTTAAAACGCTAGCGTATTCTAAAACAGCCAGCACCTCCCTCGGGGATAGTTCTAGGCTAAATTAGTAGTAGTGGATACACGACATTAAAGGGTACTCTCTGAATTGAAGTTTAAGCAAATACACCAGGGTCAGGTTTCTTAGACTATTAATGAAGTATTATTTTGAAAGTAGGATCATTTTAAAATCATTATTTTTCTATTTTGTCAGCTCTGATACAGCCTATATTTTGAAAAAGATAGCTGCGATCATTTTCTAACATGAATTTTTTCACGTATCTTTATTTAATAGGCTGGATATGAGTATTGTCTAAATAGCTGTGGAGAAAAAATAATTTTCAGAAAGCAGTTTACTATTTTTGTAATTTTATTAGAGGGATTATTTTGACTTGTTTCAACTGGGGTAATGTATACTATAAACAAGTTCAGTGAATGGATAGCAGGTTGATTGTCTCCAAAATCGTACCATTCCAAGTGTAGAACACTAGACTGTTTTTTAGTAACCTGTGGACTGCTTCCATTTAATTGTAGGATTCATGCTGAGAGTGTGGAGAGTCATATCCCAAGTTAAATACAAACAAAACAGCAGGATGTTGATACAACTGTGACTTCCATAGGAAGTAGTTAGAATGGTAATGTGGTCTCCTAACTTGGGTGGAAAGTCTCTTGTGACTGCTTTTGCCCCACAGACCTGTAACACAGCATGCCTTGACTAACATTTTTGACACCAACTTGCAAACACCATAAAGATTAGAGAAAACCAAATGAAGGCTTTGTTCTCTGGAACAGAAGCTTTCTTGACTAAAATGAAGAGATGTTTTTTTTTTGTAAACAATGAAGGGGCACAAAGCAATAAAATGTTTCTCTCTGTGAGAACAGAGTGAGTGAACTGTTTACTTGGCAAAGCTCTTGTCTTATTTAAAGACGTATGAGTGTCACCAAGTTCCTATTCACTTGAGAGTCTTATATGTTCAGACTATTTGATAGGATACATTGATTTTATTTTATAAGACCCGTGATGTTTGAAATGTCATCAGCATGGGAAGAAAGTGTGCCGTTTCTTTTCTTCATTTTGTTCTTGTTAAGGTCATAATTTACTTCCAAAATAGATTGTCGCCTGCAATTGAAGGTTAGTGAGATCAATTTTGGATTTCTCCAAAGCGTCCTATGAGAGGCTGTATTTTGCCTGCTTTTATATTGGTATCCAAGCAAAGGAAGCTGGAGCCTCTCCCATGTTCCCTGTCCCCTTTAGGCAGTGGGAGAGTACAGTAACACCCTTTTCAAAGTGTTTCCCTCCCAGGAAAGCAATGTCTTCCTCTCTGTTATGGAATGGAACTAGTGCTTCTTATGTCACAGAAGCATTGCCTGAAGGTGAACTAGAAAGAGTTCAAACATATTCAAACATGTTCCAAACAACACATATCATGGTTATAATAACTAAACATAATTTTCTGATCTAGAAAATGGGTCTGGATTTTGACCAGCTTGTTTTCTTCTTCTCATAAGTATTTTGGTTTAATTATCATGTTTTTCCACAAGTAATGTCCTCAAGAAGCTATAGAAATATAAGCTTCTGGCTCCCTAGTTGTAAAAATGATCTTCCAGGTTCCTGTGATCCGTATGGTTTGAGGCATCTGCCAGGTGCAAAGGGACTTCGATGGTAGTTGCCCCTCTGTATCCTAATAGTGCACTTTTCTTTCCAATTTTGTTGCTATTATTCTCTACCCATTCAGGTACCTTGCTTCACTGGAAAAATAACAGTCAGTGCTCCGGCAAACGTTTTCTGTTGGAATTCCACAATACTTTTCAGGGGTTTTATTCCTCCAGCACTTTCCCCAGACCCTCAATGGCACAGAGATCAAGGGGATCCTGCAGCTGCCTTATGAGGGAGAGATTCAAAGACTCTTCACTCTGGGGAGGGGAAGGCAGGGGGAGGATATGTTTGAAGTTTGCAGAATCTCAAAGGAAGGCATAAACTGAACGTAGAACTGTTGTTTGCCAGATCCCCCAGCATGAGGAATATCATGCACTTGCTGAAGTTAATCAGTGATCGGTTCGAAAGTGAGAGAAGTGGTGCTTTATGGAGTGGTTGGTTGGTGACCTTCTGTAACTTGCCTCCCTAGAGGGCAGGGTGGCAGCAGCTGGTTCGAAAAGGGGTTAGACAAATTCATGGACAGAAGGTCCATAAATGGCTACCTCTTTATACTCTTTGGTCGCTGTTCTTAAACTATGTTCCTAAAATTTATCTTCTCTCTGAAGTATTAGTTCTCTCCTCCCACATTGCTCCTTTACACTGAAACACACATACTTAATGATCAGATGATTTTAAAATCTTTTTTTTTTTTTTTTGAGAACTAGTTATACTAAGTCAACTAATACACTCTGGAAAGATTAGAGGCCGCACTTGGAATAGCCTTTTGCATCTTCTGTTGCCCTACAGTGTATAAGTGCTTTTACAAGATGATAGAAGTGATGAAAGATTGTTTTAAAGGGCAGGTTATAAGAGTGAGATATGGCAGTTACATTCTCTAGTGACTGAACCACTTAGAAAACAGACAGGATTAACAGTGCTTCAGGTTTGCAGGTGTCTCAGGCTGCTTAAAGGACTGTAACATGCAGAGTGTTCAAGTTTTTTGTAATGCAAATGAAAATTTGAAGAAACCAATGCTATTGAAAATCATTACATTTGCTGCTGCTCTTTCCTTTTTTTTGGAAAAAATCAACCTCTATAAATTAAAATGCTTTTCTGGGTGTTGGGAGTTTGGTTTTTTTTTTCTGTTGTTTGGTTGGGTTTTTGTGTTTGGTTTTTTTTTTAATTTATAAATGTGTTAGGGTTTAAAATACACCAGTTTAATCTATGATATATCTTGATTCATAGCATTCTAAAATCATGTGAGGTAGAATATTATTCAGAAAGGGACAGCGATGAGCAGGATAGTATATAAAAGTGAGGAGGGACTATGAGTACGGACAAGGGTAAAAGGAATAGGGCTGTACAAACCCCAAGGATGAAAATGCGGGTCTGGACTCTTCCAAAGGAAAGGTATAGTTTGAAGTATGTTTCTATTTTCTAAGGAAACTTCTTATTTTTATCTAAAGTTAACTTACTGGGGAGTTTAGCAATCTTGACTTTTTAGACAAAGAAGAAAAAGTTTGTATGCTTTCTACTAAGTATTTAAACGCTTTTTGTCTGATTTCTATTGCACAAGTTTATTTTTTTAATGTAAGAATAATATAAGCAAAAAAATAATTTTACTGAAATAACAATACTATAGAAAAAAACTTGTATTCTGTAATTACTGATCTTGCCAAATATATATATGGTTTGTTTGAAAACTACCTTAAAAGTGCTTTTATTATTTAAAAAATTAGAACTGATAAAAATGATGAAATGGGATGGCATTTGTTTTGAAGTTCAGCCAGCATGGGAATGTGAACGCCTCCACCGCTGATAATACACTCAAAAGAACAAGTGGCTCAAAAGACAGAAAGGAAGGAGTAGGAGGCTGAAAGTAAAAAAAGAAGGAAAAAGTTAGGCTTCTGTTTCATGGGTTTTTTTTAAAGCTGACTGAATTACGCCCTTGTCTACTGAAACCCTCTTAGTGTAATTCCCATTGGCCTCCGTGACACCTAGGGCAGCGCTGATCAACTGCAGGCTCCCATATTCCTAACCTCAGCCAAGTGAATATGATTCTAGCAGATGTTTCTGCATTTTAGGCCTCAAAATATGATGGGTCAGGTTTTTTCCTTTTTTCCAGTGGCAAATCTTGCATACTTGAGACCCAGGACATGTAATTCAATGGTAGGAATTATGAGCTGAGGGTCTCCCCAGTGGGATAATGCTGAACTTAATGTAAACTCAGATCTTTGAAAATGGAGAACCGAAGAAATATAAAGGTTTGGATCATTTAAACTAAATCACTGGATTATTGTTTAATATTGTATAAAAATATAAAACGTGCTTAGAAATGTATATGATGATGTTTTCCATTAAAAGGAAAAGGTCTTATAAAGTCAGGAGAGAACAGAGTCAGAAGCAATCAAACGGGAACAGCTTTCTTAGTGGTAGAAGGGAAAGGTTCAGTTCACTTTTCCTGCTTTGCCATTACTCTTTAGGTGCTGGGAAGTAAATCCACTGCTGCCTCCTTCCTGAGCTTCCTCATTCCTCCCCCTCCCCATGCCACCAGCAAAACAAGTACTTCACTGTGTGCTCTGGAAAAATAAATCCAAGTTCCTTTGTTTCCTCTGGTTGGATTCTCTCATGTCTAATAAGGTGCAAGATGTGCTTGAAGTTTTGCTCTGTCATGTCTGAGAGTGTTCGTTAACGCTCTCTGATGTGCATTCTCTCATGCTTTGTAAGGTGTGAGCTCATGGGGCAGCCTTGTTGCCTGTAAGAGCATAAGTAAGATTTACTCTTTTATCTAACTGATATAATGACACCTGGAAGAATTTATTGTCATAGAGGTCTGCAGCTCTATCTTGAAATGAGTCAAAGAGTTCCTGTCTTTTGGGGAGGGAAATACACTCATGCCATATTTTAAATCCAAGAAACTTCACACTGCTTGTTCTGGCGGCGTTTGTGCCCTCCCGGCGAACTGCGTATAGCGTACCTATTTAGAGTATAAGCCTGACAAGACTGATCAATGCTCTTTATTAATCCAGTGCCAGGCATAACAGGCTCCATCCTTCACTGGCCACCAAGCATTACTATGATAAACGAGATAATGATAAAAACATGCATCATGTTATCGCTGTCAACACTAAACAATGTGAGTGTAGAAATAGTGTGGTAAAAAGAGAATGCTTCAAATGTGATTGTTAAAATGTGGCAAAGCACACAAAAATGTTCTTAAGCACTGAATTTCTGATGAACACCACCTCTTAGTGCCGTGCTGCTGTTTAGCAGAGACTGAGATCATGACTTACGTGATGACAGTGAAAATTAGGATGAGCTCATCTCATTTTTCTCTGACTGTGAACAATCTTGGCTATGTCCACACCCTTGTGCAGTGTGGCAGGGTGTCTCACCAAAGAAAAGCCCTATTTAAGAAGGTACAGTATCTAAGTCTGTGCTACGTCTTATAGTCAAGCTGTTGTGTTCAGGTAAACCTCACCTTGAAAGGACACCTTGGCTTGCTTCCTTAGGGTGAAGCGGCTTCAACCGAAGAGGTAAACTTCTCAAGCCAAAACAAAAGCTTGGTGACAGCAAAAACTTATGCAGAATATTGTTAGTGGAAAGATTTTTTTCAGTTGTTGGGAAATAAAAATGTTGCAGTTGTAGAGGAGTTTGTATAGTCCTAATGGGAGTATTATGCTTATCATGTTGCATTTTAGTATTTAAAAGTGTACTGGGGAATGCAAGTTGAAAGACTTGATACGTTTTTTCCTCATATTTAATAGGGAATTTCTTAAAACCCATCCAGTTTTCGTTTTGTAAATATGTAGATACTAAGCAGGGAACTGTGATTCACTGGCTTAGATTAGGAATGTAAAAATACTTTTTTGTGGTTAAACTCTTCCCAGTTTCTAACCACTCCTACCTCAAACATATAGTTTATCTTTGTTGCAGTTGACTCTGACCAAAATTAGGCCCCTCGGGCCTCTGAGGATCACCCTATTGCTAAAATCATTCTAGTTACTAGGGATGATTCTTTTTTGCTTCCCAACAAACTCATCTTGCATCTTTGAAGACAAGTTTACATGGTTCTCATCTTCTAGGCGGTAGGGAAAATGGAGGTTGGTCTAACCGAGCCAGTCACTGAATGTACTACTTTGTTTTGTTTTTCAGCCCGCTGAGCTTTCTTTATGGGTAGGAAACGGATAGGTACTGAGGCAAAAATGTTGAAGGTAGGTTTTATAGGACAGGTGGGCCACCTCTGTGCAACGCAGAATCAAAGGTAGATGCTTTCAAAGCCTTACATAATGTGGATTGTTACTGAATAAAAATCTAATGCTGCTTAAATCTATATCCGTAAGAATGTAATTTAATATCCTGCCTTATTTCTTTAGGCTGGAAGAGTTTTGCATAAAATGCAGTCAGTTGTGAGCACAGGACCTTCCTGCGTCAGGCAGAGAGCAGTAGTGAGGGGACTTCCTGGCCGTTACGCTCAGCTGTCTGCATGCTATGGCAAGCTACGTCCCAGAGACTGGTTAGGAAGGAGAACTTTTAAACCCCCTCACTCTCAAAGCTCTAAAACATTGAATTTTCTTATCGCTGTTTAGGCGATTTACTGTGTTTTGTAATTTATGAGTATCTTGGTGAGCTGGACAACCTCCCCCAGGTCTTGTATGACGATCTTGAGAAACTCTTTTTAGTTTTCTGTGTAGTCTGTAAACAAAAGGTAAGTAGTTCATGTCTGTGGGGTTTAGAGCAGGAGCTGCTGTTAGGACTAGTGTGAAATTCAGTAGCAAAAAAAATAGAGATTAGTACATAATACCTGAAGAATAGAAGCCCAAGAAGTGTGGTAGATCGTCCTCTGACATCCAGCAACCTGATACCCTCTTAACAGAGCGGAAAATGCTCTGGCATTCATGAGCTTAAAGCGAAGAGTTTTCACCTCTTGAAAAATATTTAAACTTTCAGCATGGATAGAAAAGACTTGACTGCTTTCCAGTTTTGTTTTGGGTGCTCATTACCCCCACCGCCCCCTGGATTAGTTTTCAAAAAAACTGAAGGAAAACTGATGCAATGAAAACAGAGTCTTTTATGGTTTTTCTGGCTATGCGTACATGTGTGCCACCCAGCTACCCGCTACTGCCCCTCCCATCAGATCCCCTCTAAAAAAAAATAGTACCAGGATCCAATTAGGGTGAAAATTACCTACAGTATTTTCACCGTTGCATTAAGAAACATAATTTATATGATTTCTCTCTTAGAAAGATCTCCCTTCAACACTTCGATACTATGATGTTTTGTTTAGTCTAATGCAGGTTTTTGTTAGTATCTAGCCTAAAAATGATCTAATTAACAGATGAACTTAGGAAATCCCTACTGTAATTTGGCAACTAAATGAGTGGGGATATCAGTATATGACAAGCAACTTCCACTTAAGTCTAATGTAACTATTACCTCATTAGAAGTGCAACTTTACACTCTTCAAATAAAACCTTTATTGAATTTAAAATATGTATTTGACAAAGGACTAGCTGAACTTACTTGAAATTGGCTTTGTGAAATTACGCTGCCTTTATTGATACTGACTAGCTTTATAAATGTTTATCTTAATTATGTTTTATTGTGATTAAAAAAGATTGCAGATACTCTGCCATTTCTGTAAAGTGAGCTGTTGGAGCTTTTTTTGTTGTTAAAGATGGGGGTAGGGTACAAAGAATAGTCCGGCTCCAGCGAGGAGGCCCCTCGCAGGCCATATGAATCCACTTACATGTAAATTGCTTGTCTATATGAATTAAGGTGAAGGTTATGAAAGAACTGCATTTCTGTGTTTATGGTAGGATTTTTGACAGTCTCTTTCCTCTTTCAAGTAAATTTGGCTTAAGTCCACAGTCAGTACAGTTTTAAGTAAACTCCTCTTTTGTTACATTAACAAGGTTATAACATCACTGAGGCAGATTTCCAGCTGCATGAATTGAGGCCTAAGCATGCAGACTGAGGGGATAATTAAAACCTTAGGGTGGGTGAGTTAAACTACCAACTAAAATTGGATAAAAGGCTAATTGTCCATAGCAACATAATACGTGTTTCTAAATACCTGTGAAATAAAGATAAATATTCGTGGTCGTTTAATTCCTTTTTGAATGCTCAGATTCAGATTATATTTTAGGGCACAACAAAAATTAAGGGTAAGTAAATGGAAGCCCAAAGAATTCTTTCCCAGATTGTCTTTTAGTTATTAATTGAAAAACAGGATTATTTTGAAGACTTCGGTGATTTTCTGACCTTCTTTATAATACAGGAAGCATTTTTGTGTAGGAAGTATGAGGCTTGCTGTGTGATACAGTATATCGGAATGGACTGGTCGGTGCTTTGTCAAAATTTGTCATATCTCTTTTTCCTTCCTCCTTTTTTTCATTATTAAGAGTGGAGTTACATACCTTTGGTGACCTTCGAGAAGATGACATAGAGTCAGGCAAGATGATACATTACCACAAAGTTAAAAAAACAAAATGGGTTGTAATGGCAGCTTGTACTGAACTAAATGAATTGTGAAGGCCCATTTGTTATTCATTAGGAGAAGCAGAGCAGATTACTGTTCTGCCTTCATAGGGAGCCTTTAAACTTAAGGTCATTTTACACTAGTACCCTTGTGGCATGGACAGCATTTAATACATTTTTAACAGCTTTTACATTTCCATGGTTTGCAGCAGTGCTGGTTGAATCATTTCTGTAATGAAGGTGTTTTAAAGTAGTTTAGAGTTACTTTGGGGGAAAAAACAGGAAAAAAAAAAAAAGAAATAATTGGGTTGATGAAGTGACTTTATATACTAAAGAGCTAAGTATGCAGAAGGTACTGCTGTAAAGTACTGCATGCTGATTCCCGCTGCTACAGGAGTACATCCCTGGGGATCCGTGGGGTTTTTTTAGTTTTGTTTTGGGTTTTTTTAACATAAACAGAACTATAGTTGTTATTTCACAGTGCACATTCCTTTGGGGAAGGAAGGTCTGAGGACAGAAATTTAGGAATATTTTTTGAGCTATTTCTGAGTTGCTGAGGAGCCTGGTGGGGACCATTCAACATTTTGGCCTGTTTTGGGGAAGTGTGCACGCTAACTGTCTGTCACAGCCGTTGATGTGGGCATCTAAGGAACCCAACGTAAAATGAACGTGGAGTGGAGGGTAGAATTTTGCCGATCAGAATAAATGTTGGTTATTTCAGTACTTCTCAAATGGTTCAGTGGTGCTGTGTAAAGTCAAAGCAGAAAGGCAGGTACCAATATGAAACAATCTGAGAATAATTCGTTCAAAAGTGCTGAACAAATCTAGAATTCTATTAGCTTAAAGAATGATTTATAACTCTAAAGAAAGGTATAGTAACCCCAGTTAAAGGAGGTAATCATTTCACCATCTTATGTTTTATTGTAGACTATAGTCTCTCCTTTGCTGCAACCTTTTAATTATGTTGTGGGTTTAGCTGTCAAAATCCATATTACAGTGACTTTATTTTTGTTCAGAAAATATCAGAACACAAACGATGCACTGTGTTTCAAGATTTGTTTACAAATAAGCTTCATTAAGAAAATGCTAATTTAAATGTATGATATTACTTCTCCCAGCAGCCAGTCCACCCCTAATTTCCTTTTTCTTGTTTACCAGATTAACGGCATTCATTTTACACTTCATTGCAGATGGCTTTCGCTAGAGTTTTTGCTATTGATTTTACTGTTTTGCGAGGATAAATTTTGACAAAATACATGTGGATCACAACCAGCATATGATGAAGAAAAAAATGACACATTCTTTGACAGCAGAAGGATTTTTTCATGAGATTTTGAACAATACGTATTTTAAAGCTGAAAGGCTATGTATTGTCAGAAAATAGCAAGCTTTAAATAACATAAATGCAACAATGATTGCTTTTACTTAATATCAGATAGTAGAAACTCTGAAATCTCAAAATCTTGTTGCTGTTTGAGCTATATATTTTTTTCTATAAAATTAGATTATTTTAATATAAGTTTTAAATGTTCAGTTGCACTAGTATTACTGACTTTTCCCCCAGGAGAAATATTTATCTTCTTTTACCTTTGCACTAGCTTCATGTAGTCATTTCTGGTTTGTGAACTAAAGCTGTTTTAATGAAAAATACTTTAATCTAAGTTTTTAAAAGTTCTTCACACATGTGTAAACATAAACTGTCAATATATGTCCATAGAATATATCAAGAGCGGTTTTGTTTGGTCAGAAAAATGAACTCCCATCACTTCTGTTACCTTAGAATTCTCAACGTGCAGTGGAGGGACTGTTACCATCCCATGCCAAAGCAATACCCTAAGAAAGGCGTAGTGCCACTACTTTCATTTGTAAAACTCACACATCAGAATATAAGGAATTCTATGAAGGCCATGCAATTCTGAGCTGGGGTATAGTGTAAATTCAATTTTATTTTTTTTTTAAACTAAATACATGTAATTATTGATAGCCATATTTCATTGCCTGAAACTGCCGTTTATTTTGCCTTTAGCCTTTCCTTACAGCCTTTTCGTGTTTGTAACTTATTTGTCAGAAATGCAAAATAAAGAACGTGCTAGTAAGAGGAGAGCTCCAGTATTGGGGCTACCTTAATTGTAATATTCTGTTCAGTAACTAAGACACTTCGGTATTCGCTCCGTCGGCCCTTTGGCAGAGGGCTGTCTTCTAAGTTGAGCATCGTACTCTCCCCGGTTCTGAAGCGACTTCTAGTGCAGTACTGGGGCAAACACCTCTTGGGTTGCCATGGCCGAGGCATCTTGTTAGAATTTTCAGACAGATTTTGTAGCAGCTGTGACCAATAAAACACGAGATAGCCAGACCGATTCCTGTGTGCCTCCAGCACGTTCTTTGCATTGTGTGGCGTTAGGAGGGTCCCTGTGACAGCAGCATGCCAGTTGAGACTTACTTAGAATAATTCCAGATGTTTATTCTGCCACTGGGAAGTGATACATTTAGTTACGCGTTTTGATTCAGGCCCAGAGTTTGAACAGGTTAAAACCAGAAACCAAAACAAACAAACAAAATAACATGTTGAACATAAGCATGAAGGATTGGTATAAAAAAAATCCTTTGAACAGTGGTATTGTTTGACGTGCTTAGACACTGCATGTCCCATTTTCAAAATCGTTACCTTGCTGGAGCCACACAGCAGAAAGCTTGCTCCGGCATCTTCATATATTTTCTCCTTTTGGTAATACTTTTCCTGCAATCTCTGTATGAGGCAGAAGATTCAGATGCCTCTTCAAAGGGCAGGATCCAGGTTTGTTTTCTGGGCCTTTTTGTCAAGTAGGAATTGGGACATCCTGAAAGACTTCCACCTGAAATCACTGCTTTTTGACATATAGAAAGGGATAGGTGTTAGTCAATTTTATGCCTTAAGAATTAATTTGTGGTTTAATTTTACCCATTTCTGGTTTCCAGTGGGAACCAGACTTGGTGATTCAGGATGTCACTTTGTGACATGTTCCTAATTCTGTCCATTTTTTCCCCAGTTATAAGGGTCTTTTTCTTCAAAAGTAAAGATTGTAACTACCTTCTGAGTCACATGAGTAACTTCTCTTCCTTCACTCCTCATTCCCTTAACAAAGAAATCTAACAATTTTCTTTTTGTACTCTTTTTCCAAGAGCAAACTACGTCTCATATAAAACATAAAATTATTCTGTCTTCAGAGAGACCTAGGCTTTGTAATTTTACCATAAGGATTATACTGATATGTCAAAAGGAGTAAACTTTAAGGTTGCTGTGTATTTATTTTTATAATTTCATGTATGTCCAGGAATGCACAGGTGTTGTAGCTGAGGCTGGTCCTTGTCATTTGGTGTCTAAGTTAGTCTTTTGTGTATAAATGTTACAAGGTGGTTGCAGTTCTCAATCATATTTACTAGTATGCTTGGCAATAAATATCAGAAGCTTGTTTGTTCTGGTCTGACTCCCATTTCAGGGATTATTTTAAAGATTAAAGATCTAACTTTCCCTTTTAATGGCGTTTTTCTCTTAAAAATAGCAGGAAGCTTGTGAATAAAAACTCTGTTCTATGAAGTATCTGTATTAGTATTAACTCTCAGTTCAGAGGCCACACACATCCAACCAGACAGAGCACATCTTGACCTGCAGCTGCCTTAATATTCCTCTTACAGTTAGTTACACAGAGGGAGTTGTTGGGAACAATGAAGTATCACACAGCAGCTTGTGTAGGACATAGCAGAAAGACAGAGAAATTGTTCAGTAAGTTCTTTTGTTTTCCTCACCTTTGGGAAAATATTATCTCAGAGTCCGTAATAATGACTATTGAATCAAATAGAGACACTAGGAGGAGAAAAATCTTTTCAAGAAGGGATGTTCAAATTAACATCCTGTTACATGGAATCTGTTCAGACCTTCAAAAATAAATTAATATTTGCTAAAAGAAGACACTAAATTTGTCTCAGCTGATCTTCAGTTATTTTATTGTTTGCCTTTTATAAATAGTTTAGGAAAAGAATTTTCTTGTAGAAGTGTTCACAAACACACTAATTTTTTATCTTGTTTTAAATAACAGTGACTGCATGTGTGCATCCTTGACTGAAATTTGGTCATAAAAGTTGTCTACCCCAGTCCATGGAAAGGCATGTAAAAATCCTAGACGTAGGTGATACGGAGGCCTACTTTTATAAGAAACAGCTTCTTCCTTACCCTGCATTTTTTAGAAGTACCTCGGTTTTGAGTCAGCACAAGTGTATCTATGGTGGTTTGTTTCCTTTGATCATATGCAAGTCAGCCCTATGATGGATCTAATGCACGCGGGAAGAGTGAGTTTTACCTATGATTCATTACGAAGTGGGTCCGTTTGCTGTGGCACAAGAGAGACGCGGTGTGATAGGATTTGTGAGAAACGGCTAATGCTCTGCTAATGGTTAGAGCTTTGCAGTGTGCCTGCTTCCGTCTAGGCTAGATGAATCTAAATGCCAAAAATTCTACGTAAACAACGCAATTCGACTAAATAGGTATTAAGTATTATGGAAAATAAATGAAAATTATTATCGAAAAGATAGATAAATGGTAATCCACAGACAAAATCTTGCAGTGGTTGTGGTCTTTTTGTGTTATTCTGGCATCGCAAAGCAAGCAGGGGGTTTCTTTAAAGAGAGTGTAATGATTTAATCTCCTGATTTGGAGAACCCTGTATTGTTTTAAATCTGGCAAAATTATGAGAGGAAGAAAGTCTATTTTGGTTATATTCCTTCAGGTGGTTAACCCTCAGACTGATAAGAACAGTGACAGAATAAATGAACACCTGATGAAAGCTTCACGTTGCGAGCAGACATCCTGCCTCACTCGGGAAAGAACAGGTTTCTGTACCGAGTGGTTCTTCTGACATTGACCATTGTGGTTGGAGCATGTTTCTTAAATGGGAAAGACCATAAATACTTCTAACGTAGAGTTCATATGAAAGCAAATGTAAATGCAAACAGAATATATTTGATGTGATCTAATCCCAACTCTGCCACATCACTTGTTTCTAAATCAGGTGAAGCACGAAGCAGTCAAGTTGGGGTCTCACAAAGGGCAGGCATGGATGATATACAGTGTATTAGCAGTCTTCTGTTCGTATAGGCAAGAGTTTACAGCGGCTGAAGGTAAAGAACAGCAGATTCCAGGCTCCTACTTGCGAGATCTATGGAATGCTTGAGAAGACTCCTGTGGCTCCCTAAGGGAACAAAGCAGCAAGTGGGGCAGGAGCAGAGCTTAAATGAACCGCACAGTAATGTACAGTATATTCCTTCTGAAATGATAATGTACAACACTTTGTAGACAGGTGGTAGTAACAATCCAAAGTCAATTATTATAGCCAGATAGAGCCTAGAAAATGGAAGTGAAGACATTAAAGAAACAGATCATATGCCTTTTTCCTTTAGAACGAAGATGCATAATAGGACAAGCTTTGGCAAAACAAAGGGAAATATTCACCAGTTGGGAGCACAGTAGCTGTTGTCTTTCTTCCATTGGAAGATAGGGGAATTGTCTATGAAATGTTAAGGCAATGAGGGATTTAAGCTGTATTCCATTCAGAGGTTTTGACAGTATGATGTCTCCCTTAGAGTCACACCTAGGACATTCTGGGGTTAGTGAAGTATGTTTTCTTAACTAAATAATGGAGGTACCAATTGTTGTCAAGAACCTTCATGTCAGTAATGTGGTCAATAACTATTAACGTTAAAAGTTTTAGTATCAGAGATCATTTTATTCCCACTAGTGGAAATGAAAGATTTGATCTTCAACTAGATTATAACTAGAGTTTAGATCTTGTGAGAGAACAAAACAAGCTGACAGATTTCAGTGGTGAAGAGCTTCTGGTTAAAGGAAGTGAGCTGCAAGGAGCGACAGTCATGACACAGTTGGGCAGAGACAGATGTGCAGATGAATAACCAAAATTAATAGCAGGCATCCTTAAAGGGCTGGTTAATCTGCCAGTAGAGAGTCTGTCTCTTTTCTACCCACTAGTACATCAGCTCATAAAAAATACAAATGAGCCCAATAGCAGCAAGAGCCTTAAGATCTGCTTCCTCATTAGTGAAACTTCAGAGAAGCATTTCCTATGGCTCCATATCTTTTTCTACCTTTTAAGAAAAGTTGCTGGCAGGAATGTGTAGACTGAGTTCTTGGGACAGGGTGGGGGGAGGGGGAGGGAGGAAGTAGTGGAATGAATCTGTGAAAAGAAGAGTTTATCTTGGATGACTTTTGCAAAACAATATTTAAGCATTTTAATGGTAACAATATATTAAAGTGTTTGGCAAGTGTTTTTATATGGTAGAGAAGAACTGTCTTGTGCGGTTTATATTTTTGTTCATGCAGCCCATTGCGAGCAGCAGTGCTAGTAGATAGTATGCGATATTTTGTTCATTCATAACTATTAGGGGTTTGGTAGCAACTAAAAAGCAATTTACTTTATTAGCAAATTCTCCTGTTTTGCACAACAGGGGCCAGCCTAGGGAAAAGTGATCCAAGGATGGACTTTCCTCGCAGCACAGGAAAAGTTCATGCACTGTAGGTTGTGTAAGTTGTGTGTGTCGTGTTGACGGATAAACAAAATTGCAAATTTGGGGCAGCAGAAAATGCCCTTTTCAGAAGCTGAAAATATTAAGACAGGGTAGAGCAAGCTGGGAAAAAAAAAGTTCAGCCTTAGAAAGATTCTGTTTCATGTAGTTGTGGAAGATCTGGGACAAAAGTGAGACGGAAACAGGAAAGAAGAGGTCGCTGGTCAAGAGGTACACTAGGGCTTGTTCAATTGTAATGAGAACTTGAACTGATAGAGTTAGTTAAGGGAGGTTCAGTCCTCTAAAGAGTTCAGCAATCTAGCACTGAAAAAACAGAGGATGTAAACAACTTTGTTCCCTCTGCCTTACTTCTGAAATTGCCCACTGAAAACTAGGAGCTTGCTTCAGGCACTCTCTCACAATTTATCTTCTCTTTGACCTTCTGTTTGGATGTACCGCTAATATATAGCAATTACCTCAAAGCTATTTGTAGTTGTCTTTTGGGATCATGTGGCTAGTTACGTGACCCACTTTTTTTAAAAGTTGAAATAAAAATCGTTCCATGCAAAACAACCAGAAAGCAGGATTGTGAAACTGGTTGCACGTGGTTTTGGTGTCATGAAATTTATGCTCGAGTCTTTCCTTAATGCTACATAATAGATTGTGATGATCTTTCTCCTGTACAGTGCAATCTTTCTCCAGTATTTCTGGGTCATCCCACTGCTACACTATTGTTTGAATTGTTGGTGCTTCTTTGTCTCTTTTTCCTCCTCCTCCCTCATAAACAGTAATCACATAGAGTTACATGTTCCTGTGTTTCTTTTAATGACCCAGTTTATGCTATCTACAGCTCTTATAAAGGCATTCATGGTTCTTTCCAAGGTGATACACTCTGCCTCTTCACAAATTCTTTGACTAAGGATCTTTATCCATAGTCCTGTTAAGAAGAAAGGGCTTCCACGCACGAAAGATCCAAATAACAATATCAAAGATGCACATTTGAAGTTGTTACAGTGGTGTACTGACTTCTAAACCTATATGATTCACCTCAGAATGTTGTTCATTAAGTTTTGCAAAATCTTTGTCAATTTGTCTGTGTCTGTCTTCATCTGTAAAACACATACACGCACACACATAGATTTTGTATTTGTTTCAGTGATGTGAAAGATCCTTTGACCCCCTTCTGCTCTCTAATAGGTTCAGGAATTACTGCTTTTAAAAACAGTTATTGACCTGATGGAGTCAGAAAAATCACATACGTTTAAAATCAAAGGTTTTCCATGTCAGGAATATTATTCATTAGCAATATTATTCATTTATCTAAATTTATACTTAAACTATGCTTAAGTACTTCCTATAGGTCTGTAATTGCCAGTTGACGAGCCAGTTCCACACAGATAGAGTGTCAAGGGATTCTGAAGCTTTCCTCCCTCTAGGGAACCTCAGAGACCACAAAATGTATTAGCTATTTAGAACAAAAGCAGTTGTATAATTTCGCAAGCATAAACTACGTTTGTAGACTTATTTAAATTGTTCCTATTTAAGGGATAAAAGTATTTGTGTTTCCTTACCTGCCTTCTCTACACAAGTATGTTAGCTGCCAGTTTCCGAAGGAGTTTGTTTGTGCTTGACACAGTGGGGATGGCCTGCACCTCCTCCTCCACCTGCCGTATTTGCATAACCTTGCGGAGTTAATGCCTGCCGTTCTGACAAATAAAGCTGGTTTCCTATGTCTTTAATGGATTAAGTCCTCTTGGACAAGTTATACTTTATTTTAATCCATGAATAGTTTTTGCTAAGTGTTGTAAATAATAGATTCATTCATTTTCTTCTATTGACGTTTGACTTGTGTGCTAAAAAACATATATATGAAGCATACTTAACAAATGTGGAACAAAACAAGGTTTTTATCTGTGTAAAGACAGAATAAAGAGATCATCAATGTTTAATAGGGAAAAATAAAGTGAGTCATACTTTTAAAGTTTTGGATTACATTATTGTAGAATTTTACTTAGTTCCTGAGTACTTTCATGATTTTTTTAAAAATTACATAATTTACACAGTCTACTCCACGTGTAGAAGCATTATGTGTGATACATGTGATAAATGGGCTCCCTGACAGCAGCAGTAATATATTGGAGATGTAAATATGGATAAATAGATTAGAGGCAAAATATCTGAATTGAAAATATATGTCATTGTTATAAATGCCTGAAAATGCCTGAAGCGTTTTGCAATTAAGGTCATATTTAAAAACAATACTCTCTGGGAAGTGGACAGCATTGAATCGGAGGCACCACCACCTGCCTATTTATTGAATAGTATTTTGATAATTCTTAAATGGCCAATAATGGCCGTATTCTTGAAACCTTCTGGTGTGGTAGAGGGTGGTGGTGTTTTTGCAGTGTTTCCTCTCCAGACAAACGGAGGTATACAGCTAGTTCTTTCCACGTAAATGAAACTTTTTACTGAGGTTTTCTTTCAACGTGAGAATTAGGCAATATATTAATGTCACGCTACTTCAGGCTGTGAATTTCCTACTTTGCTGCCTGTGCATTTCCCCAGAAGGGCACCTGGGGTTTGGGAATGCAAATATGCATCTCTGTTCATCACTTTGGCATTCATTTAGATAAATGAGATTTTTTTGTGACTCCACCAAGTACATATATAGTGTATATGATGCTTGGGTTGGAACTGCTTTGTGATTGAAATGTTGTATGTAGCCATGTAGTACAGCTAAGTGGGGAGGAACTGAATCGTTCCTGGCTACCAGACCGTTATTCCGTTCAGCGGACCACACATATGCTGCACTATGATTTTTTTTTTTTTTTTTAAATATGTCAGATCTCTGGCAGTGTTCCTAAATTCTGTATGTTTTGTGTGCACAGGTTTATAAGCTAACTCTTCTTTGTAAGCAAATCTGAAAATTCTGTTTCTTCCAAATAAGTCCTAGGCACGAGATCTCTCCATGGACTATAGAGTAAAACAATGCTATTTGTGAGATATGACATAACAACAAAATATTAAACAGGAGCTTAATTCTCCCCATCCCACTCTGGACCATGACAGTGGGCCTCCTGCTGGGAAATACAATGATCTATTATTAAAATGACAGCCCCACCTAGGGAGACAACAGCCCCACTCGAAGAAGAGAGCCAAAAGCGCCTCCACTACCACCACCAGCAATTGAGATCAGCTGGTGCACTAACAATCCCTTGATTTAAACATCTGGTGGCAGGACTTTCTCAGTGGAGGTCCGTTGACTGTGGAATTCTCTTACACAGACACATACGTGGTTTAACAAAGCCAAAGTTTCTTTATCCTCAGGGTACAGTGTCAGGCTGTTTCCTTTCCCAGGCAGAAGCATTTGCTGATGGCATCCATGCTGCACTGCAGGAACTGTCCTCGAGGGGTGTAGCCAGTGCTGCCAGGGGATGTGCTGCTCTGCAGCGGCAGTGTTCTTCACCAGCTCTCTACAACCAGTAGAGCTCTTGAGGGAGCGCAGTGTTAGAAATTTCTCTTATTCTTCCACGGGAATTCATTGTTTTGCATGTTTTCTCAGTTTTACAGAGAGGTACACGCAGCTGGGAATGCGGAAATCAGAAGGGATATCCTCTCCTGCTCCGCATACTAGAGCCTGCCTTCAACTGCCCAATATCCCAGGGTGCTGCTTAATTAATCTCCTGAAAATGCACGAACTTCATTTGTGTTTTGCAGGTGTAAATCTGCAATAATTTTTGCCACCTTTATCACACCTATAAAATACGTCTGTGTTGAAGAAAACGATTTGGAAACACTTCAGCTTGCTGTAAAAAATAACCAAGCTACTACAGGCAGTCAGGTTGCAGTGACAGAGAAGAAAGTGTATTCATTTATCTTGCAGCTGTGGCCTGGTGTCATACCTCACGGAGGTGTGGGGGGGGAGGATTGCTCTTCTCACGAGTTATCTATGGACATGAATATTCTTTTTTCCTAAATTTGAGTGTAGAATCAGGTCAAATCTGCAATCTCCATCATTTATTTGGTCCTCCAAAACACATTTCAAATCATGAGCTACTAAATTAACTATGACGTGACTTATTTCACAACATGGCTTATTTACGGCGTGTTTAGAAATTGAGACCACACCGTGGAAATAATATTCAACACAAATATGTAAATGAAGAACAGAACTGGGAAGGAGGAATTAATAGGTATCCATGGAGTTCTGATGTAGGGTGACACAGACGTGTAACGCAGTACTAGTACTGTAATGTAGACACAAAGCAGTACAGTTCCTCCTCCTTGCCCTCAAATCTTCTACTTTGCAAAGTAAACATAAGAAAGAAGTTTAGCTGAAGAAGATAAAAATTGTGTGTCAACTTCTGAGTGCTTTTCAACCATGTTTTAACTGCTTATCTACACGATGAAAATCCGTTGTGAAGCATATGATAAGGAGATGCTGCTACTTTTAAAATGTCTGTAAAACTTTTAAGTGTAACTGCAGTCTGGAATACTGCACTGCATTAGCTTTCACTGTGAAAACGGACAGGAAAAGCTTAAGTGAGGAAAATCAGAAATGTTTTCTGTGCTATTTTCTGTTTGTTGTTAGAGGCGAGTATTTTTAGTAGCCCAGTACTGCGAGTTGCATAGTGCCTTAAGTTTGGTTTTGGTTTATTTCTTTCCATTCTCATTATGTGCATATTAATGTAATAGAAAAATTGTCGCTGTGTGTCAGAACCAGCTTTGGTCCAAAGACTCTGGTATAAAGTACATGGAGTAACTTTGCCGTATCTCTCCCAGCTGCCTATGAATGGCAATGACAGAAGCCAGGACACCAGTGCATTTTACATACAGCATCCTTGAAGGGAGGATTAAATTGAGACTTCTATTCATTTCAGCAAGCTAGTTAAAAAAAATAGTCATATTATCAACTGTTCGTGTAGTTTTATGTTTAGTTTCTTTAGTTATTTCTTTATGTGCTTCATGAAGCTAATTTTACACATATGCTTCTCAATGAAAGAACAATGCTAGTTTATACAGAAATAAAGAAATATGCTTTCGTATGTTAGTACAGAGGGAAATATGCCACTGGCAATTCTGCAGAATATGTGTCGTTGCTGTTTGTGGAAGACAAATATTTAAAAGACACAGGAGAATTTCTCCCTAACACTCTTCACTGTAGCCTTCATCTAGATTGTTTAAAATTTGTTTTACATTTATTCTAGAGTGAACTTCACTGCACGTTACTTTTAATTCTTTTTTGTCTTGTTCTTTTGAACTCAGTTCAGTACTTCTGAACAAAAGAAACCAGAGCAGAACAGGATCAAATTAAAGATGTTTGTGTATAGGGTGTGCAGAAGGAGGACAACATTTCTTACTTTATGTGATAGATTATATTGAGTATTTTGGGTATTTAAGATAATACTATATTTATTTCTGGAATAAAAGAAGTCTAGGATTAAACAAAGGGATAGAATTTTTTTTTATTAACTTCCGCTAATAGCCCTTATTGAATACATGCAAATAAAACAAAAAATAAATGCAAATAGCAGAAGTCAAAAATATTATTGAAGTCATATTAGCAAACTTAAGTAATATCCACTCTTATGTAAAATAAACACCAACCTTCGCCACCTTCCCTCAGGCATAGTTAAGGGGTATTGGAATGTTGTTCCAAAATGGCACGTGTCTTTGCAGTTCTAATATCATCATTATCCAATAGATGCTATCCCACAAGTGGGAAAACAAAAATGTATTCCAGAGCCTTTTCTGCTCTCTACATGTGTGGTAAAAAATTTCCATGCACCACATGTCTCTTTACTATATCTGTATGGTATCTGCCAAAATAAATATTTTATTCCATTTATTTTTAGTTGGTATTGCACAGGTCCTCCTAAAACTAAACAGTCAAAGGTCAAATAAGTTGAGATGAACTATAGTTTTAAAATAGTTGTGCTGCTCATAATGATGTGTATAGAGGTTTTTAGCTATATACACATATACGTACATACATCTATAGATACACATGCATACTTGATTAAAAGCTGAGGATGTTTGCTCAGCAGAGAAGCAAAACCATCATTATCTGATTGTACATGGAATCCAGTGGCTGCTAATCAAACCCGGGGCTGCATCTGGTTAAACATACTTGGCATAGACTTGTTACAATTAGAGGTTTTGCCATGTCAAGGGAATCTTTCACTCAAAGCAGCGACCCATATTGTACTGAACAAACACATGAGTTTTTAATTGAGAACAATAGCTTAACAAACCACTTCCCAGGACCACTGAAAGAAAAATATGTGCCTGTGGCAATTCTGGCACTGAATTGTGTTTATTTGAACCCATTTATTCCAAGCCAGGGTTCAATATACCAAGCAAATAAAAAAAAATTAAAGTCAACATGGAAAACAAAGTTAAAGTGAGAAAAATATAGTATGCTGAAATGTAATGCCAACCTGTAACTGAAATACTTGTGATTTAACAGATCTGTGTGCATAAGCTTATGCCCTCTCTGCTCTTTTATAACTTTTGAACCTGAAGATCTACGCTTAAATTATTTTGTTTCATAGTGTATAATTTTACAGTGTATGTAGCTATGATGTAGTATGTGTTTACATTACAAAGTGAGCACTGAATATAGCTTTTGTTGTATAGAATTTATTCTACATCTGTATTTCTCAGTACAACTCCATAGAAATTATTGTTTATTTAGAAATAGCTGGCGATGGTAACGAGAGTGTAATAAACATTAAAGAACAATGTGCTTAGTTTGGGAAGTTAGGTGTTAATACACCAGTCAGGCCCCAAAATTTCTGACTAGTACATATAGCATTCTAAATTCAGTAATACCCTAACTCTGAGCATATATCTGATGGGGTAAGTTAGACCAAGGTAAATGACTGAAAAAAACCAACAAGAACTCAACACTGTGTTTATGATACTGGAATAGTTTAAGATGTTTTAGTTCTATTCTCTGTTTTTCTACAGCTTTTTCAAGATTTTGAAGTCATGGTTTAATAGTAATTTTTCAACCTGAGGTTTCTAGTAGAAAAATATCATCTGCTGATTACATGCAGCTGTAGGTAAAGCTGGGTACTCAAAAAAGAAAGCATTTAGATTAGTAGAGACTTTTAAAGGTTCTAATCCTAATTTTTTTATGTTTGCCATCTTGACAATTGATCTTAAACCTTTAATTCTTGTCTAGACTGACATGTTGGTTCAGTTTCTGCCTTAAGACTGGAACGAACCGACTTTGTACCAGCTGGGAGGAGGAGGAAGCAGGGAGGAGAGCGAAAGGGAAGGCTGGCTTGGGCTTGAAAAGTGGACGGGGTTCAGCTGAAGTGTGTGATACAGCTTGGGAAGTGGTCAGCGGAGTGTTCAACGTGTATCATAAAAATGCTGTGGAGTGTGCCACAAACAAAGTGGAAAGCCTGCAAGTATGCCCCATGAACCTATAATAGTAAAGGAGCAGAATCTTTAAGGTGAGTTCGGTGTTACGGAAAATGCAGTGTAAAGTTTCTAAAGAAGAATGGATATAGAGAGACAGTGGAGTACTTGTAATTGTGAAAACTATTGACTGTTAGAGATACCATGCTTAGGAAGTCCCGACAGTAAAGAGCTGATTGTGAGAGAGATGCGTAATCCCCAAACTTGTCTTTCTGAGCAGAAATCCGAGGCCATTTTACCTGGACACAGTACGGCCCAATCTGTTGCGGTTCTTTATCAGACTTGGGTTTTTGTTTCAGGAGACCGTACATGCAGGTTTAGGGTAGTTACTGACGTATCAATAATGTTATTAAGTATGAATGCTATACGAACTCACCCCTATGGTTAATTTGTTTTGGGAAAGCCTATTTCTTCTGGCAAACCCTATTCCACATCAGACATTGTCTGACCACATGAGTATCGTGCCCTGGCAGCCGAGAGAGCAAACCCCATCCCGGGGGGCATCAAACGCAGTAGAACCTGTGGTCAAAAGGGGTGATTATCCCGCTGTGTTCAGCTTTGGTGCGGCCTCACCTGGAGTACAGCGTGCAGCTCTGGGCCCCACAATTGAAGAAGGATGTTCAGGCGCTTGAATGCATCTAGAGGAGGGCGGCAAAACCGGAGAAGGGGCTGGAAGGACTGTCCGTTGAGGAGCGGCTAAGGACTTTGGGATTGTCTGGTTTGGAGTAGAGGCTGAGGGGCGACCTCATTGCTCTCCACAGCTCCCTGAGGAGTGGAAGAGGGGAGGGAGGTGCTGGGCTCTTCTCCCTGGTATCCAGTGACAGGACGTCTGGGAATGGTTCAAAGCTGGGCCAGGGGAGGTTCAGACTTCACATTCGGAAGCATGTCTTTACCAAGAGGGTGGGCAAACACTGAAACAGGCTTCCTAGAGAGGTGGTTGATGCCCCAAGCTGGTCAGTGTTTAAGAGGCATTTGGACAATGGCTGTAATAACGTGCTTTAACGTTTGGGCAGCCCTGAATCGGTCAGGCAGTTGGACTAGGTGATCCTTGTAGGTCCCTTCCAACTGAAGTATTCTATTTTATTCTATTCCTACCGTATTTTACAAAAAGCAGTTCTGTCCCCCTGCAGGTAACTTAAAATTGGAATTAACACCATATTTCTTAATCACCTGTCGTAGTGGACTTGAGCATTTTTGCACCATTGGGCTCCAGCACTGCACAGTTCTTAGTGCATTTAGAGCTGTGGTGTTAGTTTTGTTAAAACAAGGCTAAAATGTTTTCCTACTTAAGGAAACGTACGCTACTTTCTTGTGTCATAACCAGTATGTATGTATGTTTGTGGTTTTGCATCGCAGATGCGGTTTCATTCATTATTTTTAGTGGGATTATGTAACTTCTGTGATATATGGTAATTTTGATGCTGCTGTTTGCATTACAATCTACTGCAAATAACGGTGCTTAAACTTTGTGTTGGGAGATTGGCAATGAAAGGTACTTGAACTAGCGAGTGGGCTTTTTTTGCCCGGTGGGCATGAGACCTCAGTAATGTGGCAGGAGTAACCTAGTAAGTAAATTACTTGACCGGATGATTGAACTTCCAATATTCTAGTTTTATTCTTTTATGTAATATTGCTAATAAGATAATCTTGAAGCAAGAGTTCATTCAAGTAATACAAAGTTTGTTATATCCTGCTGCTTGCATGCTATTGTAGTAAGTCACTGCAGCTTAGAATTTTCTTACTGATTTCCTGAAGACTTATTTCAGCACTGGGAATCTCCCCCTGGCTATAGCATAGGTTTTTATTACTATTTCTTTATACGTTTCTCCCAGAATGAATTCCAACTTGTTGACAGCACAGCCTTGTACTAACAGAGTAGTAGAACTGAAATATTAGTATGGCAAAATGGAGTAGAAGGATACACCGACTTTGTTTTATTTAGAAATAGCTTATCTTAACCATGTTGGTTTTTTATTTATTTTGAACGGGGCATGTTTTTAAATTAGTCTGAAAATGCAATAGTCAGTAATTCTTACATTAAACTTTTGTACTGTAATCTCAGTGGCTGGAGTGAAAATGTTGGCAAGTTTTCCATGATTGATTTAACCCTCCTGCACGTCTTATCTCCATTCGGGCACCCTGTTCTGGCTGCAGCTGAGTCTGGTTATGAAGTTACCTCCTGTAGTTCAACGCTGCACGTTCCTCCCCTGCTAGAGTAGACTGCTCTCCTTTAACCTCTTTGTACTCGTGTTTGCTTCCTACCCTAGTTCTGTCAAAATGATCAAAGTTATTTTAAATTCTTTTATAATGCTTAAGGATTTTTCTGAACCAGATTGTTTTGATAGAAACAGATTTACAAGTACAGTTGTAGTTGTACTTTGAAACGTGGGGGGATGGGGATGTTCCCTCACTTGATACTTAAGGAAAGGTATGCGGTTAAGATTTAGAAAAATGGAAGTCGGGCAGCTCCAGTTCGCAGGATCTTCAGTGCTCTGGCAAGCGAGGCTAGTGGTGAAAGTTAGCAAGCAATAGGGATTCATTTGTAATACGCACGTCTTTTTGTGCCCATCTGAATGTTTGAACTGAAGTCTATGGTTGGAGTTGCAAAACCATGAGCTGCAAAATCAGTGCATTCGCTGAGTACTGGAGATTTTGCCAATACAAAAGGAGGGCAAACATCACTAGTACAGATGGACTCATCTTTTCCTCCTATGGACAGCAGGGAGTGTTAGAGGATGGTTAGGATTTTGGATAAATTGGCAGGAGGAAGGATGCACACACTGCAAAGGGGAGGAAACAGCCATTCATTTTTAGGTCATTATATATTTGCAGGGATGCTTTGAGCCAAAGCGAATGTTGAAGTCTCTACTGAAAGCCGTGTTTGCGGTGCACATTAGGTAGTTGTAAAGGTTAAAGGCAGAGAAATCAGGGGCTGGAGGGCTACTCTACGGAATCTTGTGGTGTTTATAAACTAGGATCAAGAACGTGTAGAGGGTGGAGTCCAATCTCGTTGGTCGTAATAGGAATCAGGAGTTTCTTGGACACAGTGTTAGGGTTCAGAAAAGCAGCTGTAGGACTACTCTACTTGGTCTTGCATAATTTCCTAAGCTATGATGAGGTAACAAGACTACAGGGGGTAGAAACTCCTCTTCACAAAGAAGTTTAACTTTTTTTTACTGGTCACATACATGCTCAATTCTGATTTGTAGCAAATTAGAAGAATTACGCTGTTCTGGCGTCACTTGCTATCTTTACCATGAATTGGTTTTGACGTGGTTTGTGCTTGCAAGCCCAACTGTTGCATGGAAAACAAGTTTCCTTTTTAAAACACTCCTTCTTCACTGCTCTTCACTACTCAAGCCAACTTCCTTTCATTGCTCGTTTTTATATGCAGCACGTATTTGCTGTAATGTTGTTTTTTTATCATAGAGAAATGGAAAGAAACCTGGATATTTTTAATACCTAATATCTAGTATTATAGGGCAGGCTAAATATATACTTAAACATCTGCAATCTGCTGTTTTAGAGTAGCAGCTGTCTTTCAGTTTTGGTGGATAGTAGTAAAAAAAAAAAAAAGTCACCTTTGCAGCGATAGTAGATAAAAGGTTTAATCTGGGGAATTGGTTTTTTTTTCTGTAATCAGCACTACCCATTCGGGAAGTTCTAGAGTCGCTGGTGTAATCTCCTAAAAACCATTAGGAACATTTTTATGGTCTGCTCTAGTACAATATCTGAAAACATCTCAGCAGAAGGTCTCCACATCCGGTAAACCTTTATTAACAGATACGTTAGACATTCCAACATTCTGTGATTCTCAGACCAATCTGTTTGCTCAATTGGTTGTTTTGACACACTTTAAAATCAGGATTTCTTCCTGCAGTGTAGACCCTTAGTATTTTCTTCTGCTTATTGCTGCTAGCATACGTGGAAATGAACTCACTCACCCAGGTGGGTGTTTTTCCAGAAGTAAGATAGGAGCTTGTGCTGTAACTGGTGTTTTTCCAGGGCTTTCTTGATTGAAACAGGCATATTACTGCTCCACCAGCCGGTAATCTTCATCCTCCTTTGTTAATAAATTGTCCAAGCGTGTCAGCTTGCATGATAAGGAGATGGAGAGAAACAGGATAGTATCGTGGCCACTGCGTGGACAGAGTTAGTTCTGCTGTTAGTTCTGTCTTGCCAATTTCTGAGAAAATTGCATAATCATTGTTTATCTCGCTTTTCGCTATCAAAACAAACAGAAAAAAAAGTCAGTGCTCTCCTATATATGCTGAGTCTAAATAATTCTTAAATTCTTTGCAGGCTGGGTGAGGATATAATGTTCCTAAAAATATATGTATGTATATATGCATAAAACATACAAAACAGTAATTGTTTTTATTCCCATAATCTTGGTGAATTCTAAGATGTTTCATGACTATTAGTTTGTAATGGAAGATAGAATGACTCCTTGTGAAAAGCCTCAAACAGTACAGGAAATAAAGGTAAAATAAAAATAAATTAAAAAACGATGGCTTTTAGGAAAAGTAACACTACATTATCTGAAAACCCAACCATTCAAAGAATCCAGACACAACGGCAGTAGTTATTGAGGGGTTTTGTGTACCCAAAGTTGAACGTGATTTCTGTTTTCTTGTTTCTAACCTACAAAATGTAGCGGACCAGCTGAAGCGCCAGAAAAATTGTAAAAAGCCAGGAGTTGAATGGTTTTTCTTGTGAAGATGATGGATGTTTATTCTTGTGAATTTTGAAACGCTGAAGAAGGTCGAGGTGAAAATGGGCTGTACAGGCAAGCCTTCAATGAGGGGCTTAAAAAACTACGGCTTTAATATTTCAGATATAGCGAATAACTAGTGCCATAAGTATTGAAAGGTATGCTTGAAAGCTTGAAAGGTATTCTTGTTAAATAGAAAGTTATTCCTTCTGAAAATTAGATTTGGGTCCTGTCTCTGAGTACACCTTAATAAGATGTTAAAGTTTATGATTCTTAGGCCATCAGTATCGTTTTGGGGAGATAAACATCATCTGAAAAAGTATTGTGCAACTTTTAGCCTATTTAAGGAGTTATTTTTTGCTGGAGATATGGGCAATTAGGAAATTGGTAGGTATTAATCTCTAATTAATTTGTACAATTCAAAAGAAGATGACACTAAGCTGGTAATTTTTTCCCTATGTTTTTGCAAAATATATTGTCCTCTTGTGTACGTTGTCCTTACCTTTACGTTAGAAACCTCTAGCATTTAGCATTAGCTAGAGTTATCTCTTAATGTGATTTTTCTGATAGTAATAGATTATTGATTCTTTATCCTAAACACCTGTAGGTATGGAAGACTTATTTATGTTAAATTAGTGAAATACATTTTTCTGTCTTTCCAGTGCATTATGTCTTGTAAGTAAAGTGTTTTCAATGTCTGTGGCATTAGAGAAATTCGAAAATGCAAAATCAGAGAGTGAAAATAAGCGTTGCCAAGTGTGGCATTAAGCCAACCTTTGGTACAAAATCTTTGACAATCCATTAACTTTGCCTCATCTGTCACTCAAACCTCTATAGCAGAATGTATTTTGCTATTGGAATAATGAACTCGAGAGAGATGATTTCTTTCTTTGTGAGTGAAACTCACTTTTTTCCCGCATTAACTCACAGTAAACCAGCTTATAAAGCTGGTGACAAGAGAATAAATGGTCTTCTCAGACCCACAGGGTATGACTTCCCTGTTTGCTGTAACCCACTGTCCTCCTCGTTTCTCTTGGCATCACCACAAAAGACCTGCTTTTTTTCAAATATTACTTCCTCGGTCCCTCTGCATTCTCCTCACTTACTAACATGCGAGAAGCACGGGAGCACCTCCCTCTAGTTTCTTACTGGCAGCTTCGTCAAGGCAAGTTGGTGCCAACCTGCGCGAGCCAGGGTACCTTGCATTGATTCTTCGTGCCTCAGTGAATATCACCCTTTGTAGCTGAGGTAACATTATGTAGCTAATATATTTGATTGCAAGGACAGTTTTCTACTTGCAACTGATTGCTGTTTCATAAGCCACTAAATGCTGCATTTTTCTCACACTGTTTTTAAAATGACAGCATGAAAGTCAGTCATCATGAAGTCAGTCGCATTTTTGTCTTTGATTAAAAAAAACCAGGGTATCACTAGCAATTTTTGGCAGCGTTATCATGTGACTTGTGATTAATTCAAATTTTAAGGGCGAGTGGTTTCAAAGTATCCATAAAAATAAATACCATCCTTGGAAGCTGCAGATTGGAGATTATTTTTACTTCTATTCAGGCAGTATGGTGTCTCCTAGCAATAATATACGGTGACATGTGAGGAAAAACTTCATTGTCGTCGTGTTTCTTCAGTATGCACAGATGAGCTCTTCCTTGGGCTGTTGAGAGAGGGTCATTCATCACATCTTCTAATGGAAGTCATGTGTTGTGGAAATGTCCCGTAGCTATTCCTATCTAGGAGAAATAAATATACATTGAAAGGTACAGTTATCATTGGGAGATAACAGGATATAAAGGAGCTTTCGGTCATTCTGGAAAGAGTTGTAGGCCTTGCTCTGGTTCAGGCAATATATTTTGTGGAGTCCTTTCAGCTGCATTAATTAAAATTCTTCTGAACTTGCCAAAGGCAAACTGAAAGAGGTGATACGTATGCATTAGAATCATCAATATGGTTTTTATGTAGTCATTTAACTGTGCATCATAAAAAGGGCAGTAGACTTCATAATAAAGGGAATGTTTAAGTCGTACATAAAGGAGCTATTGTGGAGGAACACTATGTATCTGGATGCATGTAATGCACAACATCTTATTTAAAAAAAAAAAAAAAAGAGATTTCAAATCTCTTATGACTGATTCCAAAGTATTCCTTGCGTTAAAAAAAATGCCAACAGAAAATGAGAGCTGTTTTAGATACTATGGGTGCTATCATGTAATCATTACCAGAGAGTTTAATTAGGGCTAAGGCATAAGTGAATTTGTGTTAATGTCATGTAAAGGTAATTATTTAATCTTGGTAAAAAATTTTAAAAATATATTAGTATATATTTTAAAGTACTTTTTATATTTTCTTCTATTTTTGTAAGCTGTAGTAGTTTTTAAATGAGATTTTTTTTTAAGTTAAGGAAATATATCAGTGAGCAATATGTTGTATACTGTATAATTAGATGACCTAGAATGTGAGCCTTAGTGGAACATAGCTGGAGGTTATGGTTAAACTCAGTTTTATTATGGCCATTTTATACACTGTTAGGACGATTTAATTAGCTAATAAGCAAAGGAAGTTATTTCAGCCCTCATCTGTTAAGAGGTTGAAAGAATCAGATGGTCCATATGGCTGCATTTAAGCTTCCTGTTGTGTATTTTTTTTCACAGTTCAGATATCTTCTTTGTATTAATCTGGGGGATCAAATAAGCCAGACATGCCTTAACTGGCACCAACAACAAAGACAAACGCCTTGTAGCTGTGAGACCTCGTGAAAGCCAGACTTTGGTCTCTTTGACCTTTTTAATACCATTTACACGTCTACAGAGTCTATTAGTGACATTTTTCTTAAGGTGGAATTACTCACCTTTGAGCCTAGTATAAGCTGAGAACCAAAGATTAAATATTTCATGTGACACAAAGTAGGTGATGTTTATAACATAGGTTTTATTGAATGCATGATGCTTACATAATATTTAAATAAATAAACTGTTGCAGAATATGCACGGTTCCTATTTCTTTTGGAATTTTATTTCACTTAAGATAATCACTAAAAATAACTTACTATATTGGATAAATAGCTCTATAAAGCAATCTTCCATTCAGGAAATTACTCATTACGTGTAATTTTCATGTTCAAGAAGAGGTTAAGGTCTATCCTATAACAATACAAATAGTGGGTCTACCGCACAATCTGCATTCCAGTACATTTAGTAGTCTAAATAATCGCTATTCAGCTATATATTATACTATATTAAGTTACTGAAAAAAAAATTGAGCTGATATGCCGGTAGATTTGCTACATGAAGAGGAAGTGGAATACCTTGACATCTGTTCCCTGGAGGAACAAATAGTCTTTCAGTTAGTTTATAGCTTGGCACACTACTAAAATTCAGTTGTGTAACTTTTTGAATAAATATTTATGAAGGGTGCCCTGCACAGTTTCATTCTGAATTAAGAAATATTGGCAGTTGAACTGGTGTAAATCTACAGAGGACCAGAGACAAACATTTCTTTTGATCTTTGTCTTACGAAAACCCTGTAAAAATGACCAGAACCTGATAGCGTAGTCTCATCTCAGAGAGACTGATCTGCTGAGCACGTCCCGTAGGATGCCGAACATAATGCCTTTGCTGAAAGGCACGGTTACAGGTTCTGAGCGTGTCACAGAAACGGGGCTCCACTTCGCAGTTTTTCGATAAGGTTTTTGAATTGCTTTGGGGAAATATTTTTCTTCTGAGGTAGTTGTGAAAATTGGTTTATTCCCTGGAAAATTTTGATGAACCATGATATTTCAGCATGGCACTGCAGACACAGCATGTTTTTTTACTATCCCCTTATAATGCTTTAAAATATTTTAGAAAAGTAAATAAAGAAACACATTTTGCCTTTCATACGCATGTATCCATAAAACGGAAGCAGTAGATTTTGCTGTAGCATGATCTGCAGCTTTTCTTTAAAACCTGTATAAACTAGTAGAAAGGACTGTGTTTATCTGTGTTTGGTAGTGAAGAAATCAACATTTCTTTTCTGTTCTGGCACTCTCTGCCTGACTGGAGAAGCTTTAGTGTTTGCCGCGTATCTTCTAGTTGTATTAGGACCACAGACGATAGACAGAAAAAGCCCAGCTGCACGCGTCCCACTCGGGTAGAAATGAAGTAATGCTCCTGAGTTCTCTGTTGCAATTTTGTATGTGAGAGGTGTATCCTGTTACCTCTATTAAACATTGTGCAGACAAATTTTGTTATCCAGTCCTTGCCTATTGTCTCATTTTTTAGGTTGTACTTTTGTTAACAAAGCCATGGGAATCCTTGCTTCCAACGTCGAAGTACATTGACTGACATGTCTTAGTGATCTCAAGGGTACTCCTTAATCGTAGCATTGTAATAATACAGGATGGAGGTCAAATGGAGTGATGACCTGCAATTTTTCAGCAGCAGAAGGCCAATACAGGCTTGCTGTAATGGAAATAGAGTTGCAAAGTGCAAGCAAGTTCAGCAGCAGGCTGCTGAATCAAAATTGTTTTAGTAAACAATCAAAATTTTAGTAAACAATCAAAATTGTTTTAGTAAAAGCATCAATGTGTGATTGCATTTTACTAATCAAATACGCTTCAACATTTATAGCTATGTAATTATTTTGCGGTTTGCCCAGTGATGGGAGGAAGGGGTTTCTTTCTTCTCAAACCAAGCAAGAGGTTTTTTTTGTTTGTTTCACTCATTTCGCTCACTGTAACATGAAGAAAGGTGGTGCTTAGGTTCTCGCAGGATCAGAGAAGAGGGGGTACTGACTTCATTTTAATTGATGCTTATGGCTGGCTCCACACCCTTCACTTGCCAGGAAAATGTTGTAACCTTGCTGGCTGGCAGTCAGTCTCCGCTTCTAGAGCTATTGCAACTATGTTCTGGGAAGAAAAAAGAAATATCACTCAGTGTTTGCGGGAGACCTGGGGAAAACTGGGTTCCAGTCCTTGTGCCAGTGGATTAAAAGAAAAAATGAAAACTTTTAACCCTAGTCCTTCAGTTACTCTAATTGTTTTACTTTCCTGGAAAACATTTATTTTGTTTTATCTGGTTTGAGTCTCAGTCAGTTTTTTCACAAGCTTCTGTTGGACTAAGGTGTTGGGAAAGAGAGGAATACTGAGATACGGGGTTCTGTTTCTGATACAAGGTGTTGCCTGTGATCAGCACACAAATGGCATTGGAGTATGTTCTGTCGTTTTGTAGTTTTGTCACTGAACCGCACGTCTATATTGAGTTCTGTCTTTAACTTAAAACGAGGATTTAATACCAGTGCTAGAAACTTCTCTGCATTAGGAGCCTGTGTGCGTGTACAAACCTGCAGCCCCAAATCCATGAGACCAGATTGGATTTCCTCGGTTCTTTTGTACACTTTTAATTGCAAAAACATACTGTATTCAATAGAGTGATCTCCCTTATAGTTCAACACAAACCCTTGCAATCTTAGGAACATCAACAGATACTCAGGGTTGACATATGTACGGTTTAGGTCTGTGGTATGTTGCGTGTTTGTGGGGGAAAGCATGAGGTTGTAATTAAGGTTTTACATTGTACTGTGTGGAAAGATTAATGTGTTTGTCTGTAATGTGTTTCTTCATCACTGGGAGACAGGGGAAGTTCTTAATAATGATGACAAGCCTGTCGCTGAAAATATGCTATTTGGGCACTGGCATGAAATTAAGTATTGTGCCATAATTTGTCATATCCTGGGTTTGCCTTGTGAGTGATACATTTATTCAGCTCTTTTTCTTTTAACATGGAATTTTATTAAAGAAATCAGACGCTAAAGAAAAGAAAGACTAGTACTTCTATTCTTCTTTCAATTTCAATTCTTGTAACTGAAATTTATAATAGAATATTAATTTTAAGATTGCATGACTAAGAGATGTCCTGCAAGATGTTTGATCAGAAACTGCTCCCTGTTTCCCAAATTTCCAATGTTAAAAGCTGAAAACAACATTCAAAGAATTTTTTAATCATAAATCCTGTGATTTAGGTTATAAAAGATAATTTAAAGCATGTGTTTATCATCCTAATCAACTGCTGTCCTCATGGGCAACACGCTGGAAGAAGTTTGGAAATATGGAAGGCACATCGTGACTGAGTGGAAATACCACTGCTGTCCGATTCAGATGGCTGCAGTAGTACCATCTCACGATAATTAATTGAGGAGGCAATAATCGTATAACCATGTTTACTGAAATGGTATGTAAGTATTACAACTACAGATTTTTAAAGCTTATTTAGGAAGTAGACTAAATGTTGAGAAAACGGTAGGTTAAAGGATTTTATAATGTTAGAAAATGAGAGAAGAGAAACGTTAGGATGAGGAAATTCTTGGTGAGTTGTATGGAAATTGGAAATACCAATTACATGGCTGAACTGGTGAGGTCCGGATGCTTTGGCCTTTCATCAGTTGAGTGTGTACTGGAGCGGTTTCACTAACAGCATCTTAACATATTTCTGGTCTTTTTGTCACCACTAAAGAGCTATACATGAGGTCACTGTTTCTCATGTGATCCTATTTTTATGATTAAAAAAAAGTAATTTGATTTCCTTTTAGTTCTTTAATACGTTGCCTATGACTTTCCATTAAGACTGCCGCACTGTCATCATCAGTGCCAAATCCTTCGTCCCATGAAGAAAGTATTTATGGTGCAGGTTCCTGAACTAAACTGAACCATGAATATTGGCTGGACAAGAGAAGCTTGAACTGTTCAGGAGTGGGAGGCCCTCGCTTGGATTCAGGAGATGGGTGTAAAGTAGAAATTACAAAGTCTTCTGTCTCCACCCCAACTGCCCTTCTCCCTCTTCTTTGATTCCCGCATACTACTGTTCCCTCATGGGCTCCTAGCGTCTTGGTAATCTCCTTACACTCTGCATGGTGGATTTATATTGTACCCTCTGGACATGATGTCTGTTTTTATGAGGAAGTTTCTTTTCAGCTGACGGCAAAGGAAATTCCTTGAGTTCTGCATTCAAATTGAGCTACTCTTCCTTCTCAGCATTGCAAAGGGACGCTGTGAGAGTAGATGGTTACGTTTGGTGCAGAGGTTTGAGCATTATGAACCAGATGATAGATGTTAATATTTACAATTGTCTCTGTATTTTGATATATCGTAGTGATGGAAATCGTCATGAATATTATTACGTTTTTAATGGTGATGATGATAAATGCTTCCATAAACCTATTATGCTTTTAACTTCACATTACATTCTCAACTGTTTTACAAAATATTTTAACCATTTGACACTATTGGAAAGCAGAATTTATACAGTAATGTCCAGAAGGATGAATCCCTGGGAGAGCCAAAGATAAGGAAAAGAAGTCTTTGCTAACAATCATATTGGATATTATTACATAAAGCAGCATGTTTATGAGTGTGGCAGTGAGAGCGCTGAGTACAAATAATTTAGCAATAAATTTCTGTGTTTAATTATAGACAGATTCAGACCAGATTTTTTTCTTCCCAGGCATGCCTATCATGGGAGAGATATCGCTGTACTGGTTTAAAAAAAAAAGAAAAAAAAAAAAAACAGGAAAAAAAAAAAAGGAATAAGTAGGAAAGAAGTTTCTCATGAGTTTTGCTGAATTAGTGACTGAACAATGCTTTAATATACCAGACCTCTCTCTGAGTAAGAAATATTGCAATAAGTTATAAACTTAGCTCAGCTCTGAATTATGCATTGTGTATTCAGGCTATACTAGACCTACAGTATGTTTATCTGTTGACTTCCACTAAGATTTAGGGTCTATTTTGACTTAATAACTTGCTTTATTTTGTTTGACATATATTTTATGTCTCCCATGTGCATGGATACATAAGATACACAATCGTGGGTGAGGGTCTTGAGAGAAAGTGCAGCGCTATAAGTACTAATAGTAGTGGTTGTAACATAAAAAATAACACATCCCTGTTTTTTTCTGGTGTCTTGTCACTCCTTAACTGGTCTAGAAGCCTTAATAAATGGTAAGAAGCACAAACTGCAGGAGTTATCTCATTATGTTTTTATTATATTTTACTTAGCAAGTCCAAAATGTTAAAAAAAATAAATCACCATATCCTGTTGACACGCGGTTATCATCTTCAGTGCAAAAAATAATTTTACAAAGTGTTCTGCTGGTTGGCATCCTAAGCTACACCTCAGCTTGTGTTTCTAGTATTAAAAATGAGATTAGTGAACAAGTCTGTGAAGCATGTGAAGTGCTCTTAAGTTTAGATATGAGTTTAAATTGCACTTATTTGCTGGTAGAGATTGTAAGAATATTTATAATTTACAAAGCAAAAGGCTTTCAGCAGCTTGATCTTTGCTGTTAAATAGAGAAAGATTAAAGCTAAACTAACCTCTATAAATTCTTTTTGACTTCTACATTCTGCCTGTCTTTTAGCTTTCCACAATTGCCTTCCTTTTACTTTTTGGCTTATGAAGGAAGTCAAGGGCAAACTGATGTTTTTATGGACCCCTCCTGTTTCAGTGCACTGCTGACGCTAATCATTGCTTTCTTGGAGATGTATATAAGAAGATTAAATAAATAAAAAAATGTGGACTTTTAGTGGAGGAGGTGTAATCCTCTACATTTATTAAAGTTTTAAGTGAGGTGACAGGGCAATCCTTGCAGTTTTGTCAAAGATGATAGAGAAATAAACAAAAAGGAAGAAAATCCCAGAAACAAACCCAAGCCAAGGAAGCGATCTGTCCAAAGACAACTTTCAATTCAGTGGAGTTCATAGAGGAAATTTGAACTCCTGTGTTGTCTTCCCTTGGTCCTGCCTTTCTGCTATGGTGTGCCGCTCCAGAAGTGCTAGCAAAAGCACTAGTGAGATTCTGTGTGGGGAAGCTGATTTTAATGAGTTACTGCGGGTACGCTTTGACTGTTCAGTTTACGTGAAATTCTGGCTACTTTCCTGTCCTGCACCCCAGATGAGCAACCCTGAATGCAGGGCACTCGGTGTGAGTACAGAACTGTGGGAGATCTGACTGGAGGTGGGTTGGTCCACCTGGCTCCTTCCTATGAAGTGCATGGGCATCAAAAGACAGAACCCTAGAACAGTGCAATGCGTTTTGTGACAACCAATAGAAGGTCCTTCACTTTAGTGAATTCTCTAAACTGAGTATCATAAAATACTTTATTCCATAGAATGCATTTAATGCTGTACAGAATGGGCCTTCTGCTACGGGGTAGAAACATCCATGTTAGCAACAAGGAAAGGTTGGGAGTAATTGGTTCTGTAGGTTAGGGGTTTTTTCTGTTAAGATGGATGGCATGATAATGACTAATTCAGACCAATCTTCTCCTGTGAAACTTTGGTATATGCGTACTGGCGTAGAAGATGGACGTGAGTGATTTTTACAAATGCTAGCTCAATTTTAATGGAAGATCATTAGAAAGGTTAGCAGGAGTGCATTGTCAGAAACACTCCTGTTAACTGAGGATGATCCTCCTGTTCCACAGAGCAACGCAAGTTTGAATTCTAGGAACAGTTTAACTGCAGCAATATATCACTATCTGAAACAATTAACCTTGTCAGGTCTTGTTAGCTGGGATGCAGCACTGTGCTGCCGTAGCCCCAGTCCCCCTGCCTTGGAGTTACTTCATTTGTGTTAGGTCACGGCTGCGTACAAGCCCTTTGAGCCAGCAAACAACGTGCCAAGTAAGATAGACTTCACTGCCATTCCTGCCTTTGCCTGATTTTTCAACTGCGTTATCTGTGGATCTTGGTTTATAAAGTTAATTTCACCTTCGTATTACTGTATGTACCATATAGTCTGAAAGCTGTTGAAACCACATTGAAAAGCAAAGGAAAAAGCGTATCTGGAGAACAAGCCATTAAAACACTCAACTATTTGTGGAGACTTTGCAATGGAAATAACATTTATCTTTGTAGCCGTGGTTTCAGGATCAAGCTGAGGGTGATGTTCCAGGCAATGTAATATGATTATTCCTTGCTCAGGAGCTAGACAATATATCCTTTTTAAAATTATTATGTATTGATGACTGAAAAGGAAAGCTTGACAAACTGCTGTGAAAATAACATCCCCCCCTTGAGAAAGTTTGTTTGATAAAATGATGACCTCCTAGTACAAACTCATTATTGCACTTTCTAAGGGGGGGGAGATTATATCCGCTATCCATATTTTTGATCACTGGGAAAAAAATACCCATGGTCAAAATAAATCAGAATTGTTGAAAATAGAAACTCTTCATACCCTGAAATTAAAACCAAGGCTTTTATGATGGCAGGATTTTGTCCAATATTGTGTCACAGTTTGCTTTTCATATACAAAATGAACTTTGAACCCCCGTTTCTCCAATGCAAAATATTAAGTTATAGTAAATGTCTTACTGTAGAATTTGAGAAGAATTTCTATGAAAGCACTTTTGAGTAAAGGTCTGTTAATTTTTCCTTTTACATTTTGCTTATAAGACATGAAATTACTTTGGATATGCTAGAATTTATCTTTTTGAATTCTATTTGTGAAATATTTCTTATCAAATTCTTTTCTGTGAAACCATATTTATATGTTATCTAAATATCATATATTATAGAAATAAATATTATATATTATGTCAATATTATACATTTGCATCTATATTTCCATATTTTGAATAACTCTATGTAAGGATTGTTCAAAGTTGACATGGGAGGTGTCCTCAGTGAGGATAAAAACGGGCCCACGGGTAAACAGCAGGTTAGCTTTCCAAAGGAAATATGTTTTCAAACAAACACTGCAAAACCGAATAGACCATTGCAGACATCCACTGGATTTGCCCCGTCTGAAAGGTGCAGCACTGACATGTCTCGTATTTATTTGATTCTCCCTTTGAGTGCATTCCTCTGAAAAAGAAATGAGAGGGAGTTGTTTTCTAGGTGAGGGGAGAGAGCTTTTTCCATGGGGACAGCTAAGCATGGATGGAGGAAAAAGCTTGGAGGGGATCCCTGGTGAGGACCAGAGAGACGTCGGGAAGCAGTAGTTTAGCAGTTTAAGCAGTGAGACTGCCGAGCAGAGCAGGAACCAGGTCCCAGGCCACAGAAAGAAGGAAAGACCCTGCCGAGGGAGCGTGGGGGACTGGCTGGATTCTGCACCAACCCAGAAATCCTGGGCCTGTGTGGATACAATGCACAGGCAAGGGAAGACTTTTATCGGCAAACTTTGGTCCCAGTAAACTGGTACATATGTTTATGAAGCCTTAAGATGTCAATAATTGGCGTACTGTGAGTTAATTACCTTGTCAGAGTTTCAGAAAAATAGGTTATGTCCAGAACAGCACTTCAAGTTCTGTTGGCGTAGGCACATTGACACAACGCTTTGCCTGTTTAAACACATTCAACAATGATAGGAGTGTGTTTGCTTGAATTTACCGAATCACATACTCCTTTGGGAGACAGTTTGAGATATATATATATATATATATGTATTGTTTTTCATGTTTGGGCTCCTCAATCCCAAATTGGTATTTTAATTGGAATAGGACTGAAAGGTGAAATTCAGCTTTTTCTGTGTGGGACTATGAAACACGTCAGGAATATTAAACATAATAAAAACATTTGATAAAGTATGGAAAAATATAGTTAATTGATATGGTCTTTGAATTACTTTGTTATCATGATAATGCTGTCATACTTCAGAGCTCAAAGGTGGAAGATAAGTTAATTAAATATATTCTCTCATTTGTTTCTTTGTTCTGGTTTCTGTTGATCCAAACCAACTCTTTTTTCCCCGTTTTATATTATTGCAAATTTTCTTAGGGCTTAATTTTACACTTAAGAATTACCTGGAAGTAAACGATATTTTATTTCATTTTCAATGGAACCAAACTATGGTCCACTCCGGCCAATGTTTAAGTATTGCTTAATTTTTAGAATGCGAATACTTCCAGTGACTTTGGTCAAGTACATACGTAGCCACTGGCAGAGTCAAAGCTTATGGATGTGTCCAAATGAGAGATGTAAACATCATTATTGATACAGCGGAAGAAACCCAAAATTCAGTGTTATTTTGTGATAGTAGTAGAGGAAGCTTTGAATTCTCTGTTGAAGATGGTGTTTTAAAAGTTGGAAGTGCTAGACTACAGACTTTGCATATATAGTTTTTTAAGAAGAAAGGCCTTTTGATAGGTGAACAGAGACGTTATTTATTGACGATATAGGTCTGCACAGTAAGGGGTAATAAATCCACGTAGAAAAGCAGCCACAAAATAATTTTACTATTACAGTTGGTGTCCTGGGCCAGATTAATCCCTGTTTTTTTTCTGGTAGATCAGTAGAATGGCACTAGGGATTAATTTATCCCCTATAAAAACACCCATTCCTCAACTGTAACTCCCAAACCCATCACCTTCTCTTGTATCAGAATATAGCCAAACGTGTATCTATGTATATATATGCTGGTTTTACGTGCCTTTTGACAAAAGTTACCATAACGTGCCATTGTTCGTTCTGTGTATGCCAGGTGTTGTAAAAAAGAAAATGTTTAAGCTAGAACTCTAAACAATGAAGAACTTTCACATTGGGTATTTTTGCATCCCTTGAAATCTGAATGCCTTCAGTCCTACTGTATAGGGGTTCGTGAAAGTCATATTTCCTAAATTCTTTAACTGAGATTAATTTTTTGTAGTTGCATAATGCGTTGTGTTAAGGTCTAGTATTTCTTGTCTTGCTGCACGAGGAGCAGGCACTGACTTCTAATGGAAAGATAATGTCTACAGGTAAAACCTTCAGGTCTCTGAATCATAGTACCACATAAAAGCATGAAAAAATTGCAATCCAAATTCTTAAGTTTACTCGGTTTCCTTGTGGAAACTTTTACTCGGGGTATTTTGGCCTTAGGAGAAGGAATAAAGGTGTATTTCTGTNAAAAAAAAAAAAGAAAAATTGTTTTAAGTTGTGTAATATCTCTATTTTATATATACACATATCCCAATTACTTTTACATCTAAGTGTCATGGTAACATCGCTGTAGTTAGCTCTTGCAACATGCCTAACGTGATTGCTATTCTGTAGATTAGAAGTGATATAGAAAGAGGCAAGCCAGAGAATTGTGTAGATATATACGCAATTAAGCGACAGACCAGTAGAATTTTCTAAAATGACTGGGTCAATGATGGAAAACTTTTTTGTGCCATGTTCTAGAAGTGTTATCAGCACTAGACTTCTGATTCATACCCTGGGTCACCTGTCACAAGCAACTTGCTACATGAGATCTATCACTAGGTATAACAGAGAGATTAATGAATCTTTTCTTTCCTCTGAAGCGGAAGCATCTTCATTACTCAAAACTCTCAGGAACGTTGAGTAGAAAAGCTGAAGACAAGGTGTATCCCCGTGTTGAAAGCATGTGAGTTTCCAGCACCCCGGCGGGGGAGCAGTTGAGATGCTATTAGCAATATAGTCTGTTTGCCATAGATGGGCTGTTACGTGCCAGGGGGTTTTCTTCAGAAAGTCCATTGAGTTTCTGACTGTATCTTTAAACTCTTGAATACTCTTTTCCTAATTTTCCTTTAAGTCATTTTTCCAAAGTAATTTGTAGAATGTAGGACCGAGGCAAGAGGCACACCATTGTCTCGTGCCTGGTCTTCTAACTGCACTAGACAGTTAGTACTGGACAAGTTAGTACTAGACTAGTTAGTGCTAGGCATGGGAATGTGCAACTGTGTTCTGGAGAAATTCAAAGAAGGTGGAGAGCAGGTAAGGAGATCAAAGATGCATGACAATTTTCAGTCATTGTGCCCACAGGCCCACAACAGCTCTCTCGTACTGTGCGTGTTACGTTACCAGTTCGGCTTTCTCCGAAAGCCCTGCCCTGCTTGCAGTTAGCAGACATTCATGACCCCAACGCCAGCATACCACGTCTGCGCCGTATCTCCTGGTTTTCATCGTCTGCCTTCAAATGTGCTTAATGCCTTGCCTGTTGACAATAATTGTTTCCTTGATAGCCTAGATTTCTTTTGCATACGTAGGCAAGGAAATAGGAACGTAGAAAAAATATAAAACTGCAACTTCTTTTACAATTTCGAATTCTCCAAATGTCATTAACTTATGCAGCAATATCAGAGATGACAGATGTGACCCATCTTCCGTGGAAGTCTTGTTATGATTGCAACGTGGAGAGAGAGAGATATATGTGTATTTATTTTTTTAATCTTCTGTGGTATCAATACAAGATTTTCTTGAGGTATAGTAAGAAATTAATAACGAAACTGCATTAAGCGTTACTTTGCACAAGATCATTTCAAGATACACATATTCGAGGTAACTGAGTGTTGGTGGAGAGTAGTCTATTTCATAGATAGCTTGAAGGAGTTTCTTGAAATTTTAAGAACTTAGCAGGCCAGTTAGATCTGTGTTCTAAAAGCTGTGAGCTGCAGATGAATATTAGATGTTAGTTCTGTGAATGAAAATTATTTCCTCATTTTATGCCACAATTCTTTACTACATAACATAGTGGTGAGTAATTTATAAATAAATAATAGTGAGACAATGGATTTTTGGAAAGTAAAGTTTTTCATGAGAGGAAAATTCATTCCGGAATGCCTATCATAATAGTAGATCTCTTAAATGAAGAAACGCCCCCCCACAATATTTAATTGGGCGAAACTTAAGATAGAAGACAATTTTTTTTGGTTAGTTCCCATACCTTTTTTTTGTTCTCTGGCTGTGTTTTGCAAAGTTCAGCAGTTGAGCATGACTTAAGAAACAGTAAAGTTCCCTTAGGGACGCTTTGGGGATTAGAGACGTACTGTAGTAGAAAATGTAAACACGATAGAGCAAAGAGCAAGGTCAAGCAGAGCACCGTCTGTTCGCAGAAGATCTTAAAATTGATTCACTGCTGCTCTGTAAATTCCCTCTGCAGAGAAATAATGATCTCTGACACGTAGACTGGATGATCTTTCTCGCGGGAAGGTTTTGCATAAAGTGCAGTTGTTTAAGGAGAATAGAAAGATGACACTTTCAAATAATCAGCTGTGTTATTCCAGTCCAAAATTAATGGTCAGTGTAAAGTCTTGTTAGACTTAAAAACTATCAAGTTGAAATTAATTACTTTAACCTAAAGAAGTTTCTAAATTTGCTTGGATTATAGATTTATGTTGTGCTTTAAAGAAAGATATAAAGCGCAGCCCAGGTGAGAACTAGTGCAGTTTAGTAGATCTAAGGTAGCAATAAATCCCAAACTCCTTGAACTCAACTTTTGGCCCCAACATCAAAAGTTACCATTTATTTTTAGTATAAAATTGGTTCGCTTCAGGTGGATTGATTTTTAGAGCAGTCAGGCATCATCAGTGTCAAATGTGTGTGTTTATCATCTCTTGCAAACTATTGGTACCGTGACTTTGGTTTGGAACAATACTTCAGCCAGTGTCTCCCCACATTTTTTAACCTGGTCGTGGGCCAGTCTGCCGTAGGCAGCACAGCGAGCGGCTCCGCCGGATGCATTCTTACGTGGGCCTGAATTAACATCTGCTGTGGAAAAGGCAGAAGGGCAATGTGTGCCTGATGGTGTGGAGGTTTGCCGCTGGAACTATGAAGGATTGCAGGGGATTTAATTTTCTCAAGTATGCTTTACTGCATCACTCCAGTTTTCAGGTCAGTTCTGTTCAAAAGCTGGTAAGTTTCTTTGAAGGCACCCTATTATAGGGGCTGTGTTTTCATGCTAAAAGCAATACTCAGGAAGGCTATATGTCTCATAATGCCCTAGAGATACTATAATTATGTTATTCTATTCTTGAATTTATTATATTTATCCTAATGTCCCATATGTTACTCTTTCATATATGAAATCTGTCTCCCTGTCTTTTCTGGCTGCTTTTACTGTTCTTCCGCTCATCTTTTCTGTATATATTAAAGTCTAAATAATTTAAGTTTTTCTTTTTTTCTTTTTTTTTTTTATGGTTATAATTATTGTGGTTTTTTTCTGGTGTGAAAAAGCATTGCCTACAACAGCAGGTGGATTCAGACATAAATCTGTCCTTTCCAATGACCTGCCAACCTCTTGAAAACTTTGAAATACTTGTGTATTAATGAGGTAGAAGACAAACAGGTAATGTAGTTTTTAGTCAAGGAACAGAACAGAGGTATCAGAATGCTAAAAAGATTGATAGTTGCTCTTATCTGCAGTTTCTGGGAAACACAAAAATCATTGCAGAATACTTGTGACCCTTTACCAACTCCCACAGCCACAGATAGATGGGGATTTAAGGGAGGATCTCACAAGTAAGAATCCCGCTGTTCCTGACCGGCAGAGCACTTAAGCACACACTTAGCTGTAAGCTCGTGGCTGGTCCTACTGAATCCAAACCTGATTTGCTTATGAGAACGCATATGTTTAAATGCTTTAGTGAATAGGAGCAGACCACTCCGTGGCTTCCAGGACGTGACCCTATTAGTCAGGGGAAGTAATCTTAAAGGGACTCTGTAGGCTTGGGGCACAATCAGTGCTGGCGATTGCAGGTTTTTGATTGTGTTTTTCTGCACCCTTGACTCAACGAACCATTTACAGTCACTTGTTTCTGGTATGACTTGTACGTATACGTATCACTGTTACGGTATTTCTCACTGTGCTTTCCTTATAAGTTGTGTCTTCAGTAACTTGAAAAAATTCAAATAACAGATAGAAAATTTCTTTTTCTAGCGGTAACTAAGTGGCACCGTATGGAAAACCTAGGTTTGGGTTTTGGTGGTTTTTGTTTTGTTTGTTTTGTTTTGTTTAAGAAAGGTCTTGTCATTACAGGGGAGAACACCACATTTGGGGTGAACCAAGAACCACATTTAATCAGTGTATTTAAAATGAAATACCTAATGGGATGAGTCCCTTTCGGAATTTCTGGAATAGGGAAGCGATAGAAATTCTGGATAAGGAATGAAATTCTGGATAGAAAAATGATTTTGGCAGCTTTGCGTCAAGTCATTACATTGAAAAACTACTGACTGGACAGTGCGTTTCTGAAGTGCTGTGTACGGCACGTGCAGTCAGGGGTTCTGGTGGAGAGATCTGAACTGGTAACACAGCACCATTTAGAATAATGAATGAAATTCAAGTTGTTGCAATTTTTCACTTGATTTTGATTATTTTTCCTAGTCTACGTAGACCGCTAAATGCTTGATTAGTGCACAGCGTAGCACGGCCTAGGTCTAGCGGGAGGTGTCCCTGCCCCGGGCAGGGGGTTGGAACTAGATGATCTTTAAGGCCCCTTCCAACACAAACCGTTCTATGACTCTATGATCATTATTACCACGTTTTTACTTTTTTACTTTACTGAAACAACACTGAAGTAATTTTTATGATTCTCAAGTCATAGATGGATCTCTTCCTTCTAATATTCCGTGACTCCAGGACACAATATGCAAGTTATTCTTGATAATGTGCAAAATTATTTTAATTTCTAGTATCTCCAACATGATTTATGTATATTGATATTAATCTTCCAGTATTGAAGTAGCTGTTTATCACTTGGTTTTTTTTTCTAGCTTTTACTGGATGTGTCTGAGGTAAAGAAAAAATTACAGCTTTCAGAAAGTGTCACTAATGATGGAACTGTTTGTATAACTGAGTTTTGGGAGCTAAAATCCATCTCTTTTTAGCTGCAGTTCTTCTCTTTAGCAGCCCTTCCCCTGCGGTGACCTTCAGTAGGATCTGTACGTGGGGGTGGCTTGCAGTAGAATACCGAAACTTGTTAGGTTACACAGTCCGTATCCAGTGTTAAGATGGTGGGGCTGGGGAATAAAGCTGTACTCCGGGAAATATAAAAGCTGAACATTGTTCCTGATTTGCTCTTCGCTATTTTTGGAATGATTTTAGAAAAATCAGTTTCATCCTTTTATTCCTATTTTTCCTCTTCTTTGTGAAATTCTTTGAGATAAACTGAGGAAGAGCTGGGTGATAATTTAGAGAATACTTTCAGGACTCTGCTTTGCTTCCTCTTTCTCTGAACACATGCACATAAAAGAAAATATTTTGGTTATTGTTCTGAAATTCCCACTTATTTAAAAAATGTCAGCGTAAATATAATACTACGCTTGTATCTGCTACCAAGCAGCTTCTGAATCAATAGGATCACAAAACGACTGCAGAAATAATGGCAATTCTGTGATGATTAATTTATTTTTTGTTAGAATTACTGATTGGAAAATGCTCATTTGAAGTGGAACTGGCATTCGTCTAATTTTGTAATAGAGATTGCATTGGATCTAGTGGTTTTTTGCTTTACTAAAATCTATTATTAAAATAGATTATGCAAATACATTGTTGCTGCATTATACGTGTTTAACTCATATCAAAGAATCAATAGATTTGGAATATATGAAGCAAACTTAAAGAGTTAACAGGCTTTGGAGCAAAACAGCTATTTTTACCTCATTCAGCTAATGTAGCTGTGTTGCTCAGTAATTGGTAAGGTTTACCCGTAAGGTTTACCACAGCACTGCCGTCTTACACGCGTGAGATCAGTAAGATGGAACTTTTATTTTGGCTGATTTTGCATTGCAGATTAATCAACTGAACACGTGCTGTGGAATTATGGTTTTGCTGTATAGCAGGATCGCCTTTGAAAAATTAAGTTGGGTTCATGCTGTCTTTGGGGGTAGAATTTGGAGAACAGTGGTATAACTGGGTGAAGAAAATGCCTGATGCTTTTTCCCTGCTGCCTGTACCCTGTTGTCTGAACGCTGTACCCAGGCCCACTGGCTCTAAGCAAAAAGATTTGGATTCAATTTTACTGCTTGCTTAAGGAACAAGAGTGGGTGTCTCCTGAACTCGCTTTTGCTCTGTGCTTCAGACTCCTTCCCTTGTAAGTCATTCCATATGTTTATTGTATGTGTCAAATTGTTCAAACTGTTATTTCTAGATTGTTTTATTTAAGATTTATTTTTAAACTGGCAAATACAAATTCAGTGAGCCTGCCTCTGTGTGGACCAGTGTTGACACCCTGTGGCTAACTAGATTAAATCACAGATGAGTATTTAATAGGGATATCCTCTGGGACATCTCCCAGACTTTATCTACTGCTTGAATACAGTAGTCTCATAGCTGAACTGTGTATTAACTGTGCAGCATGTTTCTGCTCTCGTTTCCCCAAGGGTATATGTGAAAATAGTGCTATAATATATTGAATAGCAACTGAATTTTATGGCTACTTTTCCTTCTCCCGATTCAGTACCTTTTAACTACTTACATGCTAAAGTAAGAGCAGGTTGCCAAGTGTACAAAAGCATTATGGGGTATGTGGTGAAAGTGTCTTTTAAACAGTCATAAAATCAATGTTGTATTCATTGACCGTTCCAAACATTCAGTTACAAAATCTTTAAATCTTTTTTATTGCTGTTGGTGACATGGCATTTTTCTGGAAATTTATTTTATATCTTAATGTCTGTCTTTACGTTAAGTGCAGTGCTTCAACCTTAAAACACAGCGGTAAATTCAGAGTAGCACCGTTGAATGCAGAGACTTTAATCGACCGGGAGTAAGGTGTACCTTAAGCACTCATAAGAATATAGATTTTTTTAATAACATTCTTTTGCTATAGATTTAGGACATCATGTGAAAATATAATGCCTTGTTATTATTTCATTTTCATTATTTAGCTGAGTAGCGAGGGCTTTAGAAAGAGCATATACCACTCCAAGTACATTTTTATCATTATTTAAGGAAAGTCTATAAGTGAAGCCAAGGAATAGAGAAAACCTCAGAATAACTTCACCATTCATGAAGTCGAAGACTGAGTTTTTGCCAGTACAGTTAGCGTGTTCATCAAATAGTCACAAATAGGAAATCGTACCCTCTTCAGGCACTCAAAGAAAACGATGGTCCTTAGAGCATAACCTCATGGAATGTTTCACATCGAGTAGCGCAGTGTTTTGCACAAGTAAGAGAACACGTAATGCTTTCTCTGCTTCCCTCACCCCTGTTCCTCCCTCTGCCCCCCCGCCTTCAGGCACTCGCCCTGTGTGCTGCCCAGGGCACACCATAGGCTGCCCCGCACACAGGAAGGGCAAGAGGGACTCTTTCAAGTAGGCAGGTGCCAAGCCGTTTAAGACTTCGTAGATGAAAACTAACGCTTTCGGTTTCACCCAGAAGCTGGCAGCCAGCCAGCACAGGTCATGGAGTATTGGTGTTAAGATCTCTGTCTAAAATATACAACTTAATAAATGGATCGCTGCCCTTTGCATTAGCTCAGATTTCCCCTTGCATCAGCGCTAGAGTTGCCTCGTGTTGAGCACATTGCAGTAATTAGCCCAAGAGGACACTTTAGACTAAATTCTTACCCAATTTTACACCGTCTACAGTGCCAGTCATCCCAGTGTATTTGGTATGTAAATCAGAACAGAGTTATGCTGTTAGGTGCTGACACTTGGCACCGTTTTGAGCTGCCTTTTCTCTATAACTGTGCTGACTAGAAACCTTCCCCTCTTCCTTTAATAAATTGTGAGCGAGCTGTTTGTGGGCATTTTACTCGCTGGTGCTACATGACTTATGTTATCCATTCCAATAAGAATAATTACTGTATCTATTAAAACTTCCATGATTTCAAAATTTTTTATGATTTAAAGAAATACTAAAAAAACCAACGTATTTTCTTGGGTTAACAGAAGGATTTGGTGGCAGCGTATTTCTGGGAAATGGCTAGTTGAGCCTTTTGTTCTCCTTATCTCTCCGTGGGTAATGCACTGCGCCAGTCCTTGATTAATATGGTCTATTTGATATTTCTCCTTTCACTTTATCCCACCGGACTGGGCAGAAGGCTGCTCCCATGCAGTGCTCCACGGGTCCCTGCCACCCCCCAAACTGTCCTCCCACCTTGAATAACACCGTAGTCCAGAACACTCTGTCACTTCAAATTTATGCAACCCATGCTGCTTTCACTGTACTGAAGATTTTTCTTATGGTTTTGAGGGAGAACAGGTCTGCCTTTCTGGCTTCCCACCCCATCTCCCTTTAACCTCTCAAATCTCTTTGCTTAGTTTCAAGTTTCATTACAAATGCTTTGACCAGCTCTACTTGTTGCCAGTTTTAGACTTTTGCATTCCAGTTATTATATTCACTTGGGAATAAAAGCTTGATGTGCTATAAATTTACTTTTCTTTTACAAGAAGCAGAATATAGTTCTTTGCAAGTTAATCTATTGTCCCCATTTGTCTGATAACCTTTGGGCTGTTTTTTTCTTGAAGAAAGTGAGTGAAAACATATTTCAGTGTTCTCGTAGTGAAGTATTTTAGTATAAGAAACCAAAGCGTAGGCATCTACTGTATTTCAATATATTCCTAAGGCAAGGAACTCTGAGACGTAGCATTTAGAAATTTTTAGACAAAGGACAACTCATTTAACCAGAACACAACGTGAGTTCTCTTTTAAAGTTTTGGGTTTTTTCTATTACAGTGGGAAAATGTATTTCTTTTCTCTTTAAGTGTGTCACTCTTCATAATCCTCCATAAAACTTGAAAGTGTCAGTCACTTAGAAATTGAAAACACATAATAAACTTAAGACTCATATAGTTGTTAAATTAACTACTGAGTACATTTAAAGACAAAAAATTTATAGTAAAAATGTTTTTCCCGAAGTCTTTTTTGCTTCTTATTATGCTCTAAGAAAAAAAAAAAAAAAAGATTTTACAGTTAGTGAGGTTAAAATATTCTCTTCTGTTTAGTCTTTCATCTTGAGTTTTGAGAAGATGAACTACCATGTTTATCATACTTGGTTTGACCTTAACCTTTTTTTAATGAAAGAGACTTAAAATGTCCCAGCTGGCACGTCTCCCACTGTTGTGAAAAAAAAAAAAGAAGAAAGAAAACTTTGAGTAGTTCTTCCTGTGCAGTAGTCCTAGCAGGATGAATAAAGCCTAATAGCGTATTAGGCAGAGAGTCAGTAATACTGCTATTTGGAGATGGAGTTTGAGAGATGTCTTGCCCCAGTTTATCAAACCTATGAAGAAACAGCGTAGAGAAAGATATGTCAGAAAATATATTAATAATCATACCAAAGCATTAAAAGATGCTCCTGCTTTTTAAAATTTATTGCTTTACATCAATAGATGCCAGCCCAACAATTGTAATGACACCTTTACAACTTACGGTGTAAGGCAGTTTGGCTCCCGGGCATGTTTATGGAGCGAGGGCGGTGCCGTGAGTTTAGTGCAGTTTACAAACTGTGTACCAGCCAGAGGTTTGCTTGAAGAAGCCTGATGTAAATCTCTGTACCTCACCTATGAAAGCATACTTCGGTTACAGGTGAGAGCTGGCTCTGAGAATCTCTTCTCATACAAGTATCAAAAGGACATCACGGGCATCAGCAGGTTTTACTTCGGTGCAAAAGTATTGGAGTACAGAGATTGTTTTTCTTGTTATCGGTTTACGATTGTATTTACACAAGTCTGTCTTGCGTAAAACGTAGAGATGAGGTATATTCATCTTACAGTCTATATCAGATGTCTAAATTGAACACTGTCTGAGAGAGTGCCTCTGAACGGAGAACACCTTGCTCCAGATCCCTTCCAGACAGATGTGGGAAGCAGCGTAAGGCTGCCCAGATAACAGTAGTGTTTGATCAGGGTCAAAGATGAGGAATAATAATTCAGCGCCTTGGGTCTTATTCTTGTGCAAAGCATTCTGTTCTGTTACTCAGAACTAGACTTACATGTTTTTACGTTTTGGCCATTGCTGTAGTTATAGAGTGTAAGCACTTTACGCTTTGGAACAAAGGAAGAATCGAGCAGACATAGGCTGTAGCCTATGAATAAGGTTTAGAAGATTTAAGTTTTTGGAACTCCTTGTAGGAGTACTTCACCTAAAAGCTGTTAGTAGCCAGACACACTAGCTGTGTGTAAAACCTGCATATTTTGGTGATTATATTATATACTGAAATAGAATTTTATTTGGATAAAAAGTTCTGTTCTCATCATAGTACTTGAAAGAGTGTTCCTGAATCCATTAAAATTACCCCTACTCTGTGGTGAATAGTACTGCTAATGAGTGCAGTAGTGGTCTGTGACAGCCATACTTCTGTCTTAGCAAATCTATGGCCCTGTGCATTCGTGTAGTATGTTGATGTAACATGGACTTTACTCAGTGTGTTCAGAATCCCTGGGTAGTTCCTTTGGATTGTTTATGGTGTCAGTATTTCAGCTGTTCAGCTCCAATATCGCAGCTTTTCTGACTTCTCATTCCAAGCCTGAATATAGGAAAAGGTTATAATGGTTTCTTTTCATAGGACTAAACTCCTGTAATTTATATGGCATGCTTGAAGTTACGTTCAGTTGAGTCAATGACTTGGAAGGGGCCGTGACTTCTGTCAGTCTGGCGGCATTGGCCTGCTAAGGCTATTTTCACCTGGTACACTACTGTAACAGAGGGCCAAATGCTTCTGGGTAGGAGAGAGATTCAAAATTTGTACCTTAGCTAGTTTATTATTCTTAGTAGCAATTGTAAAATGTCGATGGAGCCAGATTGGCAAATCTCTTCTTTTTGAATGACCTGAACTAATTGCAGGTTAATATTCCAGAAACTGTTATATTTTGTTAAAAAGGTGTCAGGCAGCATTACTTTTTAATCCAGTGTCTTCCAAACAAGAAAAAAAAAAAAATAAATATAATTATCAGAAAGTATTTACTTGAAAGCTGTCGATGTCCTGGTGACCTGAAAAAAATTATCTTAAAGAGTATTAAAGAAATATAGCAAATTTAAGCATTAGATGTTTGTTAGCATGTAAGTAGATATCCCAGTTTGTTTTTCTCTTTGTGATGCTATTGCATAAAGGATAGATAATGGTAAAATGATGTTTAAAAGCTTGATTATGGTGGCATTATGTAACAGTCACTTTTCAACACAGTTATAGTGTTTCAATTTGCAAATTTTACATACTAAAAAAAAAATCAGTCTAGCAAGCTGCAAACTTTTAAAGACTTTAAATCTGCCAAATTATAGCCACTTATTTTTGCCTGACATATTTTCAGCTTAGACCCACATAGGGGCTGCCAAACTTGTTTCTTTTCATTACCTGTTCTATGTCTGGCTCGAAGTTTAGATTTTAGAAAATGGAAAAAAGCTGTTTGTGAAATCACAAGGCTCTTGAGCTCTTAGTTTCCTCTTAGTATCAACGTTTATTTATTTAGGTTTGGGCTGGGTTTCAAAAGATTGAAATTGGAAACAGAGAAGGTGACTCTGAATACCATTTATCTGTATGTAAGCGAACATTCAATGTACATTTAATTTAAAAAATTGCTGTTTCCTACAAGAGGGAGATATTTTTCACATTGTTAAAACATTTTTAGAGGTCACTAGGTGGTCATGTCACCAGCAGGGAGTTTTTGTTTGGCAGGCTGCATTAGCAGTTAGTAACAAATGCCTCCCATGATTCTGTGTTCAAAAGGAGTTGCTTTGCAAGTAACAAATACTTACAACCTGAGAACTGAAGTATAAAAAGTAGTGACAGGGGAAAATGTTTGGAAATGTAAAACAGCATCTTTAGTGGCCAAATTGGAGTGTTCAGGGAGTTGAAGATTACATATCTACTTTATACTTGAGCTTGGAGTTTACAGAAGCAATAATATTTTCACTACTGCAGTTGTCTCATAATTTCTAGTTAGTTAAGAACTGTAAATTTGCAGCATACAGAAGTCCTTGGTTTGGGAGGTAATTAACATTTTCAATATAATTGTCATCAGATCCTTCATACTCCTTTTAATTTTTGTTTCCTGATGTGGTATTTGCATACTTTCTGCACGTCTATAAATATTCTGACTTAAATTTCCACAGTTTTCAAATGTTTTAAAAAGTAAGAAGGAATAAAACTGAATAACAGTTAATAAATGTTTGGCCAAACCTACATTGTGAGAGAACGGAAGCCATGCTTGAGAGATGCTTTGTAATCTCTTAACATGGGGTCTTTGTTGATTGAGATATGGTGTGTAGACATTTGCTAGTGAAAGCGCAATGGAAATATTAGTATTTGGAAAGTAAAAGTACTGTGAGTTGGACTGAAAATATCAGTTATATACGTTATAAGATTCATTTATAAGCAGATGTTGTTATTATTAGCTGGAACAGTGACTTCTTCCTTTAACCGTAGAGTTCACTTTTTCTTGATAAATGTGATGCAGAAATTCTGATTATTCCAGTGTATAATTTAGGCTCACAGCATCCCACCATGCAAAAGAAAATGGGGAAGGGCTCTAGAAGAAGATAATGACCTTGGTGATCCTAAGCTGATGCAACTGCTTGACTGTCTCAGAAGTGCATTGACTCACACCTAAGCTCTGACCCTGACACCCATCCTGTTCCATTGCCAAAATCTCCACAACCCCTCGGCTTTATGCAGTCAGATGCCCCCGGTAGGATGGCTGTATTCTCATTTAAACTGACCGTGTCCAGAGTGAGGCCTTCTTTGTAGGAGAGCATCTGTTGTTGGACACACAGCCTGCCCAGTTTTGTTTCATATGAGGTGTACCTTCTGTGGAGAGTCTGCAAGGGATGGACAAAGCCACAAGCAGAAGGAACTGGACACGTGAGGTCTTTTCCTTTGGCATCTCAAAATATTTTTTTTTTTCTTAAAGCTTTGTACTTCTCAAAGGGAGCCTCTTGGTGATGGACTGTGCTGACAGTATGAGAACCAAGAATATCTCTGAACTGTGTCAGGATGAGATCTGTGTGCAATCCCATCAACTCACCTTTACGGTCAACTTCCATGGGAAGGAAACTCTAGAATGTAAGATGGAAGAGCGCGGCTGTGCCCTCTGATCCTGTGACCTTGTAAAAACCAGGCCTCCGATCTGGATGAGCTGAAGAATAATGTGCGCCAGCTGTGCAGTCTAGATGTAGTATTGGGAACCAAGAGTCTTTGACAAAAAAAAAAGTGCTTGGAAAGGCACATTAGTCCGATTAATACCACATGGTGACCTTATGAGGACTAGAGTCCTCGGGGTCCCTTTTCGGAATTAGACCTGGACCAAATCTAGCAGCTGGATTTTGTTTACACTAGAGGGTTGCTGTGGTTTAGTTAGCTATACTATTGCTTGTCTGTACTGAATAGGAAAAGGCCAGGCCTGGAATTCTCAATATCTCTATTTTATTATACTCAAAAGACACATTCTGATAATTTTTCTGGGGATTCCTGGCAGAAGCAATATGAAACTTAATCCTCACCTCAAGATCTGCTGTACTAGATTAGCTCATGGGTTACTATGGTTAGGGCTGGAGAAGATAGAGAAGAGTGCTATCTCAAGCCTACGGGCCAGTGGTATATCAAGCAAGGAGCAAAGGACTTCTCTCTCTCGTGCGTGTGTTACTTGGTTGCTCTGAAGCCTGCCAGCAAGCTCTCGTATTTCCTGTATCATTATGGGCTTTCTGCTCAGTCAGGAGCTGTTGACCTTGTCTGACTCCGGAGAGGTATGGTTATGTTTACCTTCATTATTGTGGGCTATAATCATGCAATACCTGGAAGCTGTGACTTTGTGCTGGGCAATGGCACAGTCTGTGACTAATGAGATTTACTTAAAATATTTTCTTGAGTAAGGTTTCCTAAAAGTGATCTTAGCTGTTTGGAATAAGCGGTATTTACCTGGTCCAAGAGTTACACGGCCCTTTGTAGGGTTCTCACCATTTTAGTTCCTGTGCAAAAGGGACCTGTGGGATGTTTTGGATGTTTTTCAAAAACTTTTCTTTTCAAAATTTTTTCCTTAATCATTAGGCTAAAGAAGTTACAGTTTTTTTAAGAACTATGATTCTATGTAGGCTCATATTGTCACATGCACAGTATGAAGTAATTATTTGGTGTGTTTGTATTTGTGTATTAAAGACTAGTGTTTGCGTAGTTCACCATCAAGAAGATAATTAAAAATTGACCTATGAGGTGGTAAATTTTGCTAAATGCTATTTATTCTTTTGGTAGCTAACATACATCTGCTTCTCTCCTGTAGCAGCTGAGGTTTCACTGCTGGAATAAATTATTGTGAGGTGATTATTTTTAGATCCATCTTTAGAAAATGAAGGCTACGGCTTTTTCAATAGAAAATTTTATCAACATCTTTAACAAATCGCCAGTGAGGTGTAGTAGTCATTGTCACAGAATCAGAATCATCTAGGTTGGAAGGGCCCTTTAAGATCATTGAGTCCAACCATTAACCTAAAAATGCCAAAACCACCACTGAACTGTATCCCTAAGCATCATTTACCCGTCTTTTAAATACCTCTGTGGATGGCAACTCAACCACTTCCCTGGGCAGCCTGTTCCAATGTCTGATAACCCTTTCTGTGAAGAAATTTTTCCTAATATCCAATCTAAACCTCCCCTGGTGTAACTTGAGGCCATTTACTCTTGTCCTATTGCCTGTTACTTGGGAGAAGAGACAAGACTCCCCTCTTGCAACAACCTCCTTTCAGGTAGTTGTAGAGAGCGATAAGGTCTCCCCTCAGCCTCCTTTCATGCAGGCTAAACAACCCCAGCTCCCTCAACCGCTCCTCGTAAGACTTGTTCTCCAGACCCCTCACCAGCTTCATTGCCCTTCTCTGGACTCCCTCCAGCACCTCAATGTCCTTCTTGTAGTGAGGGGCCCAGAACTGGACACAGCACTCGAGGTGGGGCCTCACCAGTGCCGAGTACAGGGGGACGATCACTTCCCTGCTCCTGCTGGCCACGCTGTTCCTCATACAGGCCAGGACGCTGTTGGCCTTCTTGGCCACCTGGGCACACTGCTGGCTCGTATCCAGCCGGCCGTCCACCAACACCCCCAGGTCCTTTTCTGCCGGGCATCTCTCCAGCCTCTCTTCCCCAAGCCTGTGGCGCTGCGTGGGGTTGTTGTGACCCAAGTGCAGGACCCGGCACTTGGCCTTGTTGAACCTCATACCACTGGCCTCAGCCCATCGGTCCAGCCTGTCCAGATCCCTCAGTAGAGCCAACCTCCCCTCAAGCAGATCGGCACTCCTGGTGTTGCCTGCAAACTCACTTAAGGTGCACTCGGTTCGCTTGTCCAGATCGTTGGTAAAGTTATTAAAGAGAAGAGGCCCTAATACTGAGCCCTGGGAAACACCACTTGTGACCAGCCACCAACTGGATTTACCTCCATTTCCCACAACTCTTTGGACCTGACCCTCCAGTTTTTTACCCAGCGAAGAGTATGCCCATCCAAGCCATGAGCAGTAGTCGGTAATCATTTCTTTGCTGGCTTGGAAAAAGTCATAGTTGCTGAGACTCTGTTCTCTTATTTGAAAAACTAAGGTCTCTCAACAATACAAGTATATGCTTGAGTCCTTTGAGGAATTTAAGCTGTTTCCTGAAAGGAGGGGGGGGTACACTGTGGCTTTTGTCCATCTCTCAACTCAGCGGATTGGTTGGTTTTAGGTGCAGTGTTGAACTTTGGGGACTGTTCTCAGCTGATATTGGTGGTGCTCTGATTTATTCAGTTGACTGTACTATGACTGCCTGAGGTTTGGTTACCAGATGATGACATAAACCTAATGATGAGGCGCTCCACAGAATAAACTGCACAGATAAACTCTGCCAGCTGGGTTTCAGGTTTGTCCAGTTTGTCCATCACTTGTGTATCAGACGTCTGGAACTGGAGACGCTGGGGTGCACGGGGCAGAGATTTAAAGCCAGCCAGCTTCCTGGCTTAGTGGCAATGCTGGCACAACCGCAGGATGCAGAACTGTTGGTACTGGGGTAAAGTGAAGGGGCAGCAGTACCCACTAGGAACCAAGGCAGGTGGCAGCAGCCCAAGGTTGTGAATGGGGAGAATGTCAAGGATTTTATTAAAAAAAATAGTTATTCTACCTGTTGAAAAACCTGAGGAAATATCTATTAGCAGTTCGTCCTTTTATTATAGTGCGCATGTGTCATACACTGTATTGATTTCAGACTAGAACAAATAATTCTCTCTATTATACGAGGGACTGAGACAGCCGACTTCTTCGAAAACATAAGCAATTATTTATTTTAGAGGTATTGTCACCATATGTGAAATTGTCGTCCCATAGACTACACCGATTTACTTTTCTCTTAGGCAGTCAGCACTGATAGGTTAAGTTCCTTGTCCTTCAGCTCTCTGGCTTCAAGCTAGTCTGCTTCCCGTACATGTGAGCGGGACGTGTCAGCCTTCGTAAACAGCATATGCACTCTGTTCCTCCAAACCATTGTAGCTGTTAGTAATTGTTCATTACAGAGTAACTTCCACTAATGTTCAGAAGCATGGAAGTAATTTGGGGAGAAATATACTTTGTTCTTTTGTACTTAAATAATATGACTCTCTGCCTTAAGGATAAGCTTAAGTCAGCCTTAACTATGGAATCATGAGCAGTATTCCCGTAGTGTAGTTTTAAAATGAGCGGAACAGCCAAGCCAATTACAGCTTTGCCAGGGTTTTAACACTTCAATGTACATAGTGTTTCTTACTTTTAAAAATACATCAGTTCTTTATTAACCAAAGCATTGGTTTCTGTTGGTAAATCAAAGTTTTTTTGTAATGAATACAACAATAGCCTCTATATGTTTCTCTTTTTGGAAGAATTGAGGCAAACACAGATAAACTTCATTAGCACCTGATACTGACCTGAATTTTTGATTTTGTTTGATCTTCTATTCCAGAAAGGATAGCGTTGCGTTCTCTCTTTCAGCATCTTTTTGGCAAGTTTTTGTGTTGTTGTCTTATTTGGGGAAATACTGTTCTAGCCAGCTAACATGGTTCTCATATGCTTCAAAATAATTTCTGGAATACTGCAAACCTTTGTTATATTTTGAGAGTGTGCATTTTCTTTTGTCTTAGTGCATTCAACAGCATCGCTACCTGTAGAGTTGAGTTGTATAATTAACTAGTTCCCTTTTGCGTGACAGGAAAAAAAAAATCATACACCTACTTTTGGGTGACTTGATTAGTTCTGGCTTCTTTGAGCTGCTGAGGTGCTATTATTTCCTACCCACCTGTACAGAATCCCTCCTTCTTGCAGAAATCAACAGCTGTCGTTTCATTTCTCATAGCAATGGCATTTACTTTCTATTAGCATTCCTCCTTCTAGTGACAGCTCATCTTAAAATGGATCGTATTATTTGTATGAGTCACAAGGCCACCCGGATAGCAATTTAAGAGAGCGTTTTCCATAGCAACTGCTGCTTAGGCTCTTTCTGTCACGATTCTTTCCAGATGTGCTGTTGATTCAGGTAATGTTCAAAATCCTGCTTAGAAACGTCTTAGTTTTCTGTTGTGTTGGATTCTAGAGCTCATCCAAGTTTACAGTAAGTGTACAATTGGGGATGTCGTTTTAAAAAAAAAAAAAGTCAAATCAACCATGGACATGCAGAGGCCTCGGAAAGTGTCCTCTATTGGACTCTAAGCAAACATTTTTAGTTTGGATTGGATGGTTATTATTTTTCCAAAAGCACTATTGATTTTTGTTACACTTACTGTCCATGCCTTAGGTTTTGGAAATTATAGTTTTTGGCTGTACCATAGCCACTGTAGAAATTTAGCAATCTTTATTAATTTAAATATTCTTGCAAACATACTTCTTGTAGGGCTATCCCTGGGGAAACCAGATTGTATGAATTTACTATCTGAACTGTCTGAGCACTTTCCAGTTTTCAGTGTTGAAACCTGCATTGCTTTTATTTGGTTTTGTTTGGGTTTTTTTGAGTCAAATTTAAATTTGGAAGGAGTTTGTCATCACTGTTGAATGTCGGATTTGAAAAGGAAAATTGAAATATTTGTGTTCTGCTTGATGCTTCTATACCGTGCTTTTATTTTTCATTGTAACATTCTTTTAAACGATGAAATTTATGCCTGTGTTAAAATTCAAGTGTACTATAATATATTCACATCCCCTTTGCCAAAAAGTGTCATCCATCCTGGTCTAAGCATCAGGGTTTCCAGTAATAATCCCTTTTGATTTGGATTCTTTCAATCCCTTCTGATTTTGTTTATTTGAGTAATTTATCCTCCAGTTTTGTGGTGCTCTCGTAATGTCTAATACAGGTTTAAGTACCGTTCCTGCCTAATACCAACGCCTCTTGTAGTTTTTGTTGACTTAAAGAGTTCTTAAATTTTAGTAAGACCATAAACATTTACGCAGTGTTCTGCAACAGATCTGTACGTTTTTCTAAGATACAACCATACAAAATTTGCAAAATAACATCTAGATAATATTTTAAAGTTGTATTTTTGATTTTTTTCTTACTGATGGGTTTTCAGATGACTTCTCTATGTTTTCTAAAGCCCTACCTTAAAAATAGACTTTGCACGCTGCTCTCAATATATTTTATTTCTCACAGAAACTTCGTTTGTATCCTCCCAATTAATGAAATGCGATGAGGAGGGGAACGCTCAGGCTTGGAAAACCTTGCAGATACAATGAGGTGGGAGGGAAACGTTGCTAATTTCTGTAGTTTTCTGTAGGACAAAAGCAGACAGAGTGAGAAGAAAAGCTGCGTTCTTCATTAGGAAGAAAAGATTTGAAAGTATATGCAAGACCAGTCCTGTTACTCCACTGTCATTTGGGGATTGCAGCAGTGCAGTCATTGCTGACATATATGTGTCTAACTGATGAGTAAACTCAGCTGTATGCCATCTGGATGGATCTCAGATCCTATGGTTGATGGAGACATGACTGAGTGACTACACTCATAAGTGTCTGAAAGTCTAATGTCAGGGCCACAGCTCGGTCATAGTTTTGACATGGATTTTTTTTTTTTTCTTCCCCCCTCTAAGCAGTCCTCAAAGATGAGAAAAAGGCTCAGAATGTCTCATCAGAAGTTAACAGGTCTGTGTATAACTCCCCCGCTGTAGACATGCCCCTTTCCCAGCTAACTCGCTGACTTTGGAATGGCAGCAAACTCTGTGCGGTTCCCTCTGGTTCCTCAGAAGTCCTGTCTGTCCCCTGCCAGCCCTGCTTGTGAGCTGGGTGTCTGTCCAGGCTGCTGGCCCCCAGCTCCCTGCTGTGACATCTTTCTGTGTCCCGCCTTGCAGCTTCTTCAGAAGAGGTCTTCGTATCCCCTTTCCCCAAGAAGTCTCACCTCAGTCAGTTATTTTATCGTATACCTGAGAACACCCAACCAGAACAGATACCTTTAGACACGCACCTGGTCTAGATCTAGAGTGATCTAACTATGGGAACAGCTGGTAGCTAAAACATGGACAAGGAAGGAGAAGCAGTTTGGTTGACCTACCCAACTAATAGTAAGTGCCTTTTTTTTTTTTTTTTTCATTTTATTTCTAGTTCACTGATTTTAATAATTTAAAAAGTATCATCAAACAACTTTTCAGTCATCAGTGTAGTCCTATGGATTGTCATTTTATTATCTATTCTTAGAGTAAAATTTGAACTAAATTGATCTTGGCTCAAAACAGACCCTTTCTTTGCCCTCAGTAAAAGTCCTTCAGTTTTAGAAGTTTTCCTAGAAACTATCAGAGATATTATTCAAATCAGTAGAGAACTTCATGTGTTAGTCCTATTAGCCTAGTATGATATGTAAGAAGTTCATTGTTTATCACGACCAAACATGCTACGATTTGTCGTGGAACTATCTTTATCCAGCTCCTGTTATTCCTGTTGTGATGATTCTTCAGTGCCATTCAGACATGCGCCTTGCTGGGCACCATGCCTTCTCTGCTACAGTTCGGTGAGGTGCCTTGTCTCTCTCTTGTCTGCTTTGACAAAGCCAGTACGAACTGTCTTTGCTGCGAGTCAATGTGTATTATCTTAGAGCTCTAAGTCTGTACATATGCCTTTTTTTAAAATGCTTCCTTAGTCTGAAACAAATTTTGCAACAGTTAACCCACCAAAGAAGATCAATGAGCAAACTTCTTTATGCAAAGTTGAATCATATGATGGTCTTCATGCTCCTGGCAATGCTTGTGAATAGCTCCGTTAGCAGGGAAGTCATGTAATTAAATAACATCGTGTGTATCTCTTTAATTCCCAATCTTTTAAGATACTAATTAGAGAAATATTTGTGTGCTGTTGTCTAATTCCCTCTCTCCTTCCTTACAAAATGTCTTGTGCCTGCTTTAGGCTTTCATTGTCTTCACTGATACTTTTCTGTTTTATAGTAATCATTTTCATATGATGTATTTCGGGTGTGCCTTTTTTTTATNTTTTTTTCACTGAGGTAAAATGATGGAAGCAGGGTTTGAATAAATGTTCTCTGAGAAAATGCCTTTAGGCACTTAGGTCTTCAGACATCCCACACCTAAAGGAATGGTGGCCTGTTAGTTTGAGAATAAATATCTTAATTATCTTCTTTACTCAGACGCTTAACTGCTTTTTTAATGTTAACACCAATAATTAGTGCTGTTATTAGTTGGTTTTCTGTGGGTTGATCATAAATACATACCCAACGGTTCCCAGTGTAATGAAAGCCTCAGAAACTGTATGTCTGGGTCAGCCTGTTTAAGTTTATTCTATACCTAGCAATACCTTATCAGCTAGACAAATTTAACACAAGCATTGTTGTTTTAAAAATAAAACTGTTCAGTTGTGATATTTTGTAGACTTCCCTGTGTCTATCAAATTAAGCCATGTAACAGTTTTAACACATGCTCATAGTGTAGCAATAAGTAATGGATGTCGTCATGTTAATAATGGTGATGATGATTCTGACTTCCCAGATCTAAATTAGAATAATTAAAGTATTAAAACTGTCAGCCCGTTGGGGGGTGTGTGTGTGCAAAAATCTAAGAAGTTTCTTAGTTTAAGGCTAACATACAGAATTCTACTCTGGCAGATATTTGTGGTTAGTGGAAATTGTATGACGCTGGTTTACATAATCTCTGTCTGGCAGCCTCTTTAGCGAGCGAGCATTTAAACTCTGCCCTCAGATCAGTTATCAAATAGGAATTATGCCCTGCCGAGAGAGTGCATGTTCCTAATAGTACTTATTCAGGCAATTTTCTTTCTTGAAATTACCTTCTAATATGCTGTAAAGCTCAAGGCATAAATTCTAATACGTATTCCCGTTGATTTCAAAATGGAGCTAATTATTCCCTCTGTGATATACTTCCAAGTTCAATGTGATCTACAGTGGATTTGATGAGTTTTGTTATATATGTTATTCAAACAGCAGCTGCTTATACCTTTATGTAAATTAGAGGGAGGACCTTAAGTCAGACCAACCTTATTCTTAAATTTCCAAAGGAAAGGAAGGAAATAGATTTTTAGTATATTTTTGTCTTATCTGTTTGCCAAAAGGATAGTTTTATTGATCAGCATTTATTAAAAGTTGAAAGCAAGCCCCGCTCCTTCTTCAGTGTAACCGTGTACTTTGTAACAAATGGCCATTTGGAATATGTTGTCAATACAAATTAAGAACCAAATACAATTTTTAAAAGTTTACGTTTATATAATATTCTGTCTGTGCATCTCAGTTGTATATGTCTTTGATTCAAATATTTTGAATTCTCTGCAAATTCATTAAGACAGTAGTAACTCTTAATAGTAACTTTTTTCCAAGTTTAAGCATTCATTTGGCATTTCAGAAATGTTACCAAGAACTATGTTCTAGAGATCAAGCCATTCATCCTGCAAAGTACTTTTATCTTTGTCTTCTATAAACACGAGAAGCGATGTTGAAGGATGAGGAGGCTGACAATGACGGATTACCCAGGGTTTGTTTTCCTGTTTGACTTAGGTGGACCCTGTGCAGTGCCGTGTTCTGCTGTAACACAACCCCGTGCCTTCAGTGCCGTTGTTCTCGTTCTCAGCAGTCCCCGTCTCTGGGCCGTGTTGTGGGATGGCATAAAACAGGCAGAGGTATTTTAACCGAGTGTTGGTTGCATTCCTATGGAGAATCGTACAAAGCCAAGTGAACAATAGGAGTCAATTCTAGTAAAAAGCTGCAAAACCCAGAAATAACTGTCATCTTCCAACTTCAGCGGTGTTTTGCAGCACCGTCAATTTTTTTTTTTCTTTCTCCATTTCTCACACAGTCTGAAGCTTGTTGTGTGAGCGATGCTGCCCATTTGAATGAAATGATAATGCGGTGGTTATTGAAGCGTGATCTAGGGAACTATGATGTAATTGCTTTCACAGAAGAATATGTCTTTTCTGAGGGGGTCTGTTTTACTTAGCTGTCATTTCTAAAACATAAATCATCGAGACATCAGAAGTGCAATGTTACAGGGCTTGAACAAGTTCAGAGAATTCAAAGGCCAGGTGAGTTCCTACTTCTTACTTGAAAATTAGCCCCAAAAGATGGACGTGAAGTTCCTTCTTTTCCTTTTGAAATTTCTCTCTGAACTTGTACCTTTATACTGGATGATCTTTGTTTGCCTAACAAAAGACCTATATGCGCATTCTAAATTGCTCTTTAGGAGAATAAAAAAGGAATAATTTAAAATTGCCAATTGAAAAACAATATAGTTTCTGTTACTGTGGGAGGTAAGGAGAGGTGTGGTTATGGGAATAATGAAACGTAGGGGAGAAGCACTGAACTGTGGCTCTGGGGAGGTAAACTGGAGGAAAAGGACAAATGGATAAAAAAAAGCTACTTTTTCAAGCGATTGTTCAGAATCAGGCCCTCTTCCTTCTCTCCATTTCCTCGGAAATTTCACATTAGGGACAGCTGCTTCTTCCTTCCTGTTTCTCCTCGATTCTAGCCTAATGAAAATGTACATCTAATACAGGTGTAATATAGAGACTCTTTCTTGTCTGTCTCACACAGTGTAAACTTTCGTATCTCCTCCTCGCGCTTGCTTCCAGCAGAAGTCTTGATCAGGTGGTAAATTCAAGGTTTGATACTTGGGTAATACGAGGAGAAGTGCGGGGTGGTTCGGACTGGTGGACTGGGGTGTGTAAGGGGGGGCCCCGTTTTTCTGTCCCCAGTTAATGGAGCCGGCCTCCGGCCTCTGGGTGCGTTTGGGCTGTGGAGCCTCAGTCGTTCTCTGTGCTTGCTTAAAGGGCACCAGGCCAACCTGAAGTGCTACTTCGTGCTGGTTTTTCTTCTGAAAGTATTTCAAAAGGGATTGTTCTTTGGAAATAGTGCGAAATAGCTGTTCATTTCAAAGACCTAGGCTATAAATATGCTTTTGCAAAGCATATTTAGTCACGTAGTTGGAGAGACAAATTTTCTGTCAGCCTCAGACATACAATTTTAGGGTAAGGGTCTAAAATCAATAGTGACTGAATTTACACGTCTGTATCACACAACTAGCTTAGACTTAAGACTTACGTTGTTGAATATACAGATTTTAAATTTCATACTTGTGATCAGTATGTCTTGTTTTTAAAGAAAAACCTTTAAAACACCAATAATATTCTGAGGTTTATTTTCCAAGATGCATGCACATCCATAATGGATTAACAGCATGTTTTAACAAACCATTTATTTGCTTTAGGAGTGACAGAGAGAAGCTGTTTCAAACAGGATCTCTCATCACCGTCTATCTCTAGTCACCTCCTACTGAACTTAAGGTTGAATACTGGGGGTCATGAGGGAAAGAAAACAATAATTAAAGGGAAAAAGTTGATGGAGCTGTTTTTTTTATCCTTCGGTACGATTAGCATGTGAGAAGCTGGCTGAGTACTGTATATCATTCGTTCAAACATTTCTGACTTGATTTAACTTCAATGGTGACTTTTTAAGTTGTATTTCTGTATTTTGTGGAGCATGGCTTAAGTAGTAAAGACAGTAAAAGTTCTTGTTAGAAGATCCTGTTTCTATAAATCTTCGTCTTGGAATTCTGTTACATTACGATTGGACTGTTCCTAAGAACTCACCCCACCTCCCAGAAAGTTGTCATGAGTTCTTTTATTAAAGCTCAGAAAATGATTCTTAGACTAACAGAGGTGGGGAGTAAAGCAGGAGTGTTTACAGAGTTCACTTCTAAATTGACTGTGATAAGTGGCAATGCAATGTATTATGATTAGAGGTTTCTGGGAGACTCTTTAAGAAGGTTAACTGCAAGGCAGCTCTCAAAAGAAAGCATTTATCTTAGTGGTCATCCTTCAGTGTTTTATACTACTGAGATTTTTTTGTGGGTGGTTAGAACCATTTTTTGTGTTTTATTAGCTGTATCTTGAATACCTCCTACAAGCTGAATGACAGTTTAGGGTTATTAAATCCGTTCTTAGTACATTTTTTTATCCGTAGTTAATCTTGACTAAATATATGCTTTTTTCTCAGTTGTTGCCCATATTTGTTAAAGAAATTATTCCATTTGACATTTGTTTAGGCTGCAGTTTGATAAAATACTGTATACAATATACTTTTTCAGTTTGGCATTCAACAGAGTCTTTCATGGATTTATTTCTTCTTGCATTATCTTATCTTCCCTTCTAGTATGCTAAGGCTTCCTTTTCATATTAAGTACTTTTTTTCACTCCGAGACAGACGCTATCACGAATGCACGCCCTATGTCTATATTGCTAGAGATCTGTAAGATTGCGTTTTTCAGGTATTAGGTTACATTTATAATTGAGTTGCTTTGGTATCATCTGCTTTCTCTAATCCTATGTATGGTGCTTTTCATTAATTTAAACTGTTGTTTAACACTACTTCCAGTGCCTTCACTAAAAGATTTATATGATTTTATACTTTTTGTTTGTCTAAAAGCCACGTCTATTATCAGATTAATAGCTGATCCTCCAAGGAAAGGTATCTCCATATTTCACTATCACTAAGGAATGGCCTATGCGGTAAAAAGTCATTCTTATCTGTAATTGCTGTCATGGAAATTTTCACAGAAACTTGATTCTTCTCAAGTTTTGTATTGTTCTTTCTTACTATAGATGTAGAAACTTGAAGGTAAAAGTTCTTTTCTTCCAGTCGTAGGAAGCCTAGCAAGCACAAGCAGATAAATGGTGCCATTAGCTCCAAGGACTACTGCCTTAAAGGAGACATTTGACACTGAATGAGACATTGAATCATTGAGTAATTGCGTTGCTGGTAAGGTCACGTCTTGGGGCAAGATCAACTATACCCAGGTCATTTCTAACGGACGTTTGCCTAAATTGTTCAAAAAAGACTTCCACTGGCAGTTACCATCTTTCCCCATCAATTTCTTCCAGTACTCAATTGCTATTCACACTTACCTGCCGTTCTCATTAGACCTTGGCGAGTTATTGGGAGGAAAAAACCGCAACTTTTTCTCCTCCAGTTTATGCGTGTTACTTCTTGTTCTGTGTGCCATGGGCATGGAAGAAAATGTTCTATTTCACTCTGATAGAGCGTTTTATTTTCTCATTATCACATTGGCACTCATTGACTATTTATTGTAGTTTTTTCCAATATTTTCTTGTTAGTTATTTCTCTGATCGCTTTTGTTGCTCTCCCCTGAACATATCCAAACTGGGTTCAGTATTTCAGCTAAGATCTTCCTGAAGTCATGTAGATCAAAAGAATCGCTTCTGGCTTGCAATCTATTTCTGGTTATACTTCACAGTATGATGTTTGCCTTTTTCACAACAGACCATTAATATGGATTTCCTCCTTAGTTTTCTAGATGGCGTCTTTGGTTTGCCAAGACGTTTTTATTCCTGTCTTCATGGCATTTGAAGATCCTCCCAGTCTCAAGTCTCATTGAAATGTAATAAGTAGGTCTTCTAGTCCATCATCCATGTAGTTAATGAAAACATTAAAGAGAGTGGAATCCTGAGTAGTTTTGGACGGAATACCACTCGTGTAAATAAATCAATGGCCGACCATTAGGATGGGAGTGTTCCTTTCGTCTTTGCTTTTGTATTTTAGTATGAAGTGATATTAAGTATACTAAGATATTTGTGCGAGTTTCTTGGTACTTCTCACTGGAATCAATAGGGCCTGCAGCCCTGATCTTGCAGCCGCAAAGTGTGCTCATCGAGACGGTTGCGTTCACTGTCCTTGCATTAAGGAGACCAGCCTGAGGCAGCAGCTTGCTGTGCAGTGGAATGCAGTCAGGCTTTGCCAGGCGAGAAGTTTGCTTTCATGAATTTTGCTTTTCCAGGGAAAAGTTCTCCCTCTCCTCCTTGCAATGAGCAACCATATTACAGTGGAGGAGATATAGATGGGTAATCCTAGGGATTACGTCATGTATGGCAAAGGAAAACGCACAGAATAATTACCATCGTGGAGCAAATGCTGTTAGATTTAACATGTATTTTATTAATCTGAGAGTTTACCTAATTTAACCGTGTACATTTAGAGTGATTTTTCTTGGTGTTAAAAGTACTACTCTGTTATTTGTATAACAGATTAGTTTGCCAAAAAAAGAGAGGAAAAACTACTAATAACAAAAAGGATTACTCTTTATAAATATTACTGTTAAAGAATGTCATTTAATTCAGTGCTCTAATAAATTATTTCAAAATGTATTTTATTACCATCATTTATTAAACAATAAGGAGACATTTTGGCTGCAAATAGTGATAACATCTCTATAGAACTGTATTTGGATAGTCATTTTTTTTCCTGACACAGTAGATAATTAGGAATTATAAATTATACTTACACTCATAAGCATGTTAGCGGGAGAGTGTATCAGACTGTATGTTGTTCTTGGTGCCAGTTCAGGTCTTGATTTACAGAAATCCTTTCACAGAAACGCACGATGAGTTTCGGTTTCTAGCAGCGAAGTAGAAGCGTGTTACTCACCTCAGAGATTTAGATGAAGACCCTCCAACCTCTTTACGTTTTTGAATGAAACTCACTTCATGCTTGTAAGTGAGAAAGTCATTATTGTCAGCGGTTTTGCTGGCATCTTAGCCTTGTTCCTGGTGGCCAGGTAATCTCATTTCAAATGTTTCCTGCAAAAATGGTGATATAAATTTTTTATCCGTGTCACACTAGGTGGCTAAAATAAATTGCTTCTGTTCATCAGATTTGGTTCCTCCATAGGAAAGCTGGAGTATGCTGACGGAGTAGCACAGCTCCTTTCACAGACGTGGGTAAACCTGTGCATGATACGTTTTAAATGAGGTGTGATAACGCAGAGCTGTGGGTCCGTCCCCACAGGCTGCTTCATAACCGCTTGGATCTCTGCCCTTGTGATGCCTCAGCAGCAGGAGCAAGGTTATTTTTCAACCTCTGTCTCCCGGGGACTTAGTGGCGGAACCGTAACTCCGGTAGTACGCTAGGCCATGTAGAAGTAAAGGAGGCCACTTCGGTTTCTTTAGATGCCCTGTCGCAACCTGCATCTTTATTTTGTACTCTGAAAAATAATAATAAAAACTGTTGGGTCTCTCTGTCATCCCTCTGTATTGAAGTAGTTAATTACTAAGGATGTAAGCGTGTCGTTTGTAGAATATATGGTCCCGCTCTGCTGAACTCCTGTTGACCCGGACGCCTGGTTAAATGCCCCGGGATTATATATTCGAGGTTATTACCGTTCAGATTATCCATGATAATAGATGCAGATAATATGCCGACATACTGCAGGAGTATGTCTGTGCCGACAGGTGCAGACAGATGGGAGCTTGCTCTGCCCACACCGAGCAGGCTGCGTGCGAGCCAGTTCCAGCCTGGAAGCCATCAGCGTGTTGTGTGGCTCTACGCCCAAGCTAAAACACCTTGTCTCTCAGATAAATGAGGCTTTACAGCTTCTGAACTGAAGCTGACTCACATTCGGGCGGCTTCAAGAGTACTGGCAGCGTGAGTTTGCGTTCAGCTGCCCATCTGTGCAGATGTATTCATCGTTCCCCGTTGTGTGGAAGGACTTCAGCAGAAATCCCCACCTTTGTATTCTTGTGCAGTTGCCTCTCAACATTCGTAGGTTTAAGGCCTCCCAACTCCACTTACGTTTGCTATAAAGATAATTTAAAAATATATTGACAGTAATTTTGGGGAGCAGATTCAAACTTGGGTGTGTGCTGTGGGTTTGATTCAAATGTCAGAGTGTCTCAGCGGAGCACTGATGGAGTCATATGGCAGCAGCTATTTCACATGACTGTGAACCATTATTTCCTGGAAGTGTTGGTATGAATCATTATTTCCTGGAATTAAGACTTTGGTTACGTACTTCCCTAAGTATTTTCTGACGATGGGAGAAGCGGTGTACTGACTGGAATTATCCTGTGAGCCGCAAGACAATAGAGAAAAAAGATTTTATTAGCTTTCCCTTGCAAAAACATTCTGTTTGGCTTTCATAATCCCTCAACACCATCAGCTGAGAAAAAGCGTGCTAGGGTCTGCAAAATCTTGTGGGTTTGGGGCTGCAGAACCCAGAATGCAGATTTTTCAAAGCCTGTTTGCTGTTTCTTCTCTCCTGTGGAACGTTTTATCTCATCTGCTACTTTAAAGTGCGGCTGGGGAGTGTGACACAGTTGAACAGTTATGGCCACGAGAACTTGTGATAATTTTTGGCTGGCAATGCAAAAAGATGGATGTGAGTGAAACCCACTATCAGATGTTGAAACGATACCAAATAATTCAGTCGTTCTGACTCTTCTTCCTCACTAGTCAGGTTTGTGTTTTCACTGCCAATTTTGAGGCAGTGAAATAATCTCAACTTTGGAGAAGAAGTAAAATTTCAGTATTACTTCATGTAGTTTTCAAGACAGTTTTAAACGTATATTCCGTTTGTTGCTTTTTATAGCTGTAATGTGTGTTACATACGATTAAATAACATTTTACATATATAAATATCATATATATCATATATCATATATATTACATATATAAAAGCTTGTAAATGGCAAGTATTTACCATTATCTCAGTCAGTTTGCAGATGACACCAAACTAGGTGGG
>VXBH01005834.1:501677-625492 GCA_013400035.1 Rynchops niger | reverse complement strand
GGGTTCAAGTTATGTCGGGGGAGGTTTAGATTGGATATTAGGAAACATTTTTTCACTGAGAGGGTTATTAACCATTGGAAGAGGCTGCTCAGGGAGGTGGTGGCTTCACCACCCCTGGAGGTGTTTGAAAAAAGGGTAGATGGGGTACTTGGGGACAGGGTTTAGAAGTGGCTTTTGTCAGGGTAGGTCAATGGTTGGACCTGATGATCTTAAAGGTCCCTTCCAACCCCAGCGATTCTATGTTTCTATGAAATTTGCTATTAGGTGAGCAGACATACTGTACTGGGTCCACCTGGGATGGAGTTAACTTACGTAACTTTAAGAATTAATCAAAATCTATTTAAAAACCTTGGAATTTCTGAGATGTGTATTTCTTTGCCTATTCTCATTGTGAGTGTGTTGGGTTTGTGATTGTTATGTCAATGTTTATCTTCAGATATTAAATAAGTATATCTTTAAACTGATAATTATGGTATAAATAGATTTATATTTTGCTGTTTACCAGAGGCACCTACTTTACAGCAACGATTACCATAAATTACAGATTAGGATTTAATCGCACTGGTGTTAATTGCAGACAGGGCAAATCTTTGTCCTACATATCCTGAAAACCAGAGCGACATTCTGAAACCTTTTTTTAATAACGTTCAAAATAGCAACAAAATTGTTGCTTGATGCAAGTTAAAAATTGGAAAATGTTCCTTGATGCAAACCACTGGAACGTTGGGCTATGCTGTTTCTTTGGCTTTAAAGTCACAGAATTGCTGTTGCTGACACTATCTGTCGGAAAGCTTATGTTATCACCCCTGAAAAAACCCCACCTTCCAGGGTTAGGAGACATTTCTGAACCAGAAAAGCAGAGACTTGTGTGTAAAAGGTACTGTGGAGAAAAAGCTGGAATTGTGCTACGTTTTTCTTTCTGTTTGAGCCAGATGCTCAGAAGAGGGCATAGTTAGGTTTTATATGGTGCATAAATCCTCTGCTTTCTGCAAAGTGAGAGGAATCGTTGAATACAGTAGCAAATGGTCTTTCTTCTTCTTCAGAACATTAAAAAGCTAAGATTTTAATGAAAATGTCATGGAATCGATATTGTGTTTGAGCACAACACATGAAAATGACTTATACAAGTTACAGTGCAGCAGGTTTTACGCGTTATAGTACGGTTTATAAAAAAAAATATACCTATATCTCATTTCAAATTATCATTATGGATATGTGACCCTCTGATATTTTTTAAAATTTTATTTAATACCTGTTATTTAAAATAATTAATAGCTTTGATTTAAATTAAGCCTGTTGGAGACTTGTGGCATCCTCTTTTAACCATCATTTAACTGTGATTAGAATGAAGAAGACAGAATAATAAATGAGACTATTTAAGTGTATGAATAAAATGCAACTGTTTATCTAAAATTGATCCATGTCTCATAACTTTGAGAGTAAAACAAATGGGTTGTTTTTCTTTGACTCCATCAGAAATATTGTCCTATAAATATTTACATTAATGCATTAGGAATTTTGAAATAAAAGGGAAATAGCTTTCTCGACATTTTTGCTGGCAAGCAAAGGACAATGAATTCCAAACTTCTAGCTCACCTTGACTGTATGAAGTTCACGAGCTGGATTCTTACTTTTATTAGCAGTTGGAGCCTAAGGTTAATTTATAACTCATTTATCCATGTTTATTTTTTAATGACTGATCTTATATAGTTCTGGAAAAAAGGCACAGGCCGTAACATATTTTGTCCTAAGAGCTATTATGTGCTTTTTCTTGTCTGATGAGTCATTGTCGTTGAATGTGTTGCAGAAGATGAATATATTTCTTGCATTGATGAAAATAAGGGACAGAATATGCCCTTGCCAACGTGAACATTTAGAGTGTGAGAAATGAGATAATAAGATACTGCAAGGTCTGTGCTTCCACCTGCATGGTGTAAGCGTGACTTTTGGCATATGTCCTCCCCAGCCATTGGCCATGTGACCCTGCTGGCTTCTGTGTAATTCTATATGTTTCCCAGTGCTCTAAGTTTCTGTTTGCTTTATGGAAATTGGGGGTCAAGATTCCAAAGGAAAAGATTGCTCATGAACAATTAGATCAAGGAACTTCTTTTCTAGATGTTATATTTTACTTCTAGAGTTATAGTTTTGTGGTGACACAATAAATAAGGAATCCATAGGAAAACATTGAAGTAAAGGTGAGGAAGATGTCCAGAGATTTCTGTACTGAGGTCTCTAGGGTGCCCAGTTAAGAGGATAATATAAAAATACGTTTTATCGGTATCACTTTGCTTTTTCATATGAATTTTTTATGATTTGAATAATTCATGAGAGCTTTATGTAAGATACTCTAGAATTTGGGAACGTAAATTTAAAAATATAAATACCAAACATTTTAAAAAGCAAAACATTTCACAGAAATATTAGTAGATATCATACTGTAAGAAAAGAGACAGGGATAAATGTTTTATGAAATAGTTAAATAATGAAAAATGCGTAAAGAGAACTTCTTTGTCTAATTAGTTTATTCGTGATTTGATGAGACTTGACAATGTTTGCTATTTAGAGTGCTCAGAAGGTAGTTGATTGTTCTCCTAGTGGATAAAAAAGCCATCCCATGTAGCAGATATGGTATTATATGTTCTGTTTTAACGAGAACGTAACAGTTTTTATTTTATTTTATTTTATCAGACAGGAAGCTTTGCTTGCTGCAATTAGTGAAAAAGATGCAAACATTGCCTTGCTTGAACTGTCTGCTTCAAAGAAAAAGAAGACTCAAGAGGAAGTAATGGCTCTTAAACGAGAGAAGGACAGATTGGTACATCAGTTAAAACAGCAGGTGGGGAGGCATTCATTTTCACACTTCATGGCAACAGAAAATTGGCATTATTTTAATTTGTACTGTTTTATTTTAACCTCTTATGGAAAGTCTTTCAAGCCAGGTTTGACATGTGACAGCAGTTACGAAAGGTAGGAGGTGTTCGATGTACGTGTTTATTGCCTCTCTAGGGTTGTTAAGTCTCGAGCTGCATGTTTGCTTGGCTCATGTTATATGCGGCCAATACACTTTCTGTTTTCCCTCCTCGTATAGCTTCCAACCTTCTTTGTTATGTGCGACAGAGGAGAGCAGATGCTCTTTGCCATAAAGCAAGATCTATCCGTTCTGTTGGCTCTTTCTAACCTTCTCCTGTTTAGTTATTTGCTTATCTGTTGTAAAATAATTGTGTTTTCAGAAGGTTCCAGGCTTTATCTGGGAATCATGATTATCCTTAAAATAAATTCTCAAACGAGTATAAATCACTCTGTCTTCAACACTGTAAGTCATTTGAGGTTTTAATAAAAAACCATGTAGTTACAAACTCTAGAAATAGATTTTATCACAAGCATATTTAATTTATGTTCTGCTTTATTAATGAGGAAAATAATCATACTGGACACACTACACACGTACATAGTGTGTACACACACACACAGAGTGCATAGGTCTCTTCTCTGTCTAATTAAAATGTTTCGAACTCTGCACACTATGCAGTGGCTACTCCCCCTGATTTTTAAAAGGTAGCAGACATAGCCACAAGAGGTAGTGTATGCAAGAGGACAAAGGGTGTTCAGATCGCCTAGGTACTAAAGGCCTGTGCTGCGTGTCCTGTGTGTTGTTAAACACCTTTCCTCTTTTAGAATAGGTAAAAAAGATGAGAAAGATGTTTCCAGACCATGTCTGAAGGTGTTGGATCTGATGTTTTCCTTTGTGTGACGCTACTGAATTCCGCCGTTGTTGCTTGAGGAGGAGGAGAATACCACCGTCAAAATCATTCTGGTCTCCCTAGCCTGTCAAAGCAAGCGCTCTGCTGTCAGGCAGTGTGCCACTTTACAAATGAGCGCGCCGTGTGGGTAATGTTTAGGACATACTGCGTAGTCAATGTTATGATGCCCTATTCTGAATCAGGCATTACATGCTGTAGAACTCTGTGCACTCAGTTACAGCGAGTTAAGGAAAACCCTTGCTGATGTGCTGTATTCCCAATAGCTCTGACCTCGTGCGTCTAATCGTTATAGCTTTTTCCCACAGGTCTATAAAAATAGGGGACAGCCCCTGAGCAGGAATTTATCGTCCACTCGTGATGCTGACTTCCTTACAGACATACCAGCCAAGTACCTGTGTTCCAGCCATGACGCGCTCATGTCTCAGGTCAGTCAGCTGGCCAGGAGACATTTCACCCAAATTTTATGTGCTAGATAGGCAGATGTGCTTCAGCCTTTTTAGGACTTCATCCCACTGTGCTGCATTGGAGCAGACGATGTTACGTTCCAAATAATTTTAGGGATTTTTATTTTGGTTTGCTTTGGAAAAGAGGAGGCAGTTATTTTCTCTTTTAGAGTTCTTCTTTTTTCACCTTTACCTTTCCGTACTGAAGAGTAAATGAATACACCACTTTGCCGTGTTCCATGATACCTGCCACAGATATTTTTAAAATGTTCATCAGATACTTGTGCAAACTGATTTTTTTGTTGTTGGTTTTTTTTGTGTGTTTGGTTTTTGTTTTTGTACCTTTCAGCTATTGCTGAAAATGTTCAAAACATTTATCACTTTCTTCAGACCGAGTGAAGTAACAGCAGAAGAGGATTGCTAGAGAGGCGTTGTTTTGGATAACTTCAGTTAGAATTGTAACCAAATACTTCAAATACCTCCATTATTTATAGTGATAAAGATCTTCAGTAAAGCTATTTAACTAGATTAAATTGATGCCAAAATAATCTCCCTGTTATCTCAGACACCACAAAAAAAGAGACACCAGGAACAGGAATGTGGTTTAACTAGGTCACCACTTTATTACACTTAAGAATTATCTGATAATAGAGGTTGTAGAGATCATTCATACTTCTTTAATCCCTTTGGGGAGAAGCACTGTCAACCCCCAGAGCTTTCACGTGTGCATCCAACACAAAGGCTTGTTAGCGCCACTCTTCCTTGCTGTGACCGGGTGGGGTGTGGGGGAAGTGATGGATTCCTCACTGTGTGATTATCAACCCCGTTCCTCAGTTTCTTTGAGAGATGACATCTCCCAATTTATTTCTGACTCACTAGATCTTTAGTGAATGATCAGCTGCAGCATCACATTTTTTCTTACAGCCTTATTCGTCCCATCCCCCACTTCTCACAGCTATTACACTGCTGAAAGGAACAAGCAAAACAAGCCCAACTTCTCCAGCCTAATGTGATCATGAAAAGAGAGATATTTATAAATATTAGAAGATGACTCACTAGATAATGGTAAACATTAAGCCTCCAAATCCACTCTTGTTCTATACTGTAGGAGGAATTTTGCTTTGAGAGGCAAAATAACAAGGTGGGCAATGATAGAAGTCTATATTGCCTTCATGTATCTCCACAACAGCAAGTTGATTTTTTGCTGTATCTACCTGTCAAGCAGGGAGCCTTCTGTTCACGGCTGCGGGAGGCTGAGAACTTACCAAGGCAGCAGGGCAAGGGGTGAGAAATGCAGACCTTAAAGAATCCAAGGACTTTGCTTGTTTGTTGCTCCTTTTCAAGTCGCTCTCACAAAGGTTCTCTGTCTCTAAGTTCGTGATGGGAAAGCGAGACTGCACATGAAGCACTGTGGCTGAAAATCTTATTAGCAGAGCGTCAGTAAGAGTAGGCTTTCCCTGTTCCGCAAAGAGGCATTACTGATAAGAGTAACCGTGTTGCAGACAAACTCCTCCTTTCCCCTTCAGCATCTGCGATTCAGGCTTATTCTGATATATTTCGGCCCTAGAGGAAGTCCCGTTCTTGATTTGCAAACCAAATAATGCATCTCCTGAATATAAAGTACTGTTATACCTTTTGTGTTGATAGAAAATTGCTACTATTACAGGTGCATCAATTTTAGGAGGTTTCTTCATTAAATGTAAAAATATTTTCTGCTGTGTTTCAAAAGAAAGTCGTTTTACTCCACTTATTTTTCTGTCTTCCTTTTACAATTCCTGTGCTATTTCTAACGTTCTCCAAGTTTTGCTAAGAAATGTTCTCGTCAGAACTAGACTTTCATTTCACCATTGTGTCAGACCTGCGAAGCAGAAGAGCAGTTGTTGCAGTGTAAAGCCGCCGTTAATACACATTATGTCTTAAATCATGTATCCAAGCTATTGGGAAATAATTTGTAATTATTTTAGGGTGCTAACTGAAGTTAGAGGTTTGCTTGAACATAATTTCACCTTGCCTGGAAATCTACGTACACTGTTGTAGATGTCTGCAAGGCTCATAGAGAAGCAACGACCTTGAGTTTCTTTAGATAATCTTGTTATATTTTCCTCATTATACTGCAGAGTTCATGGGGCTATGCTGCAGTTGAGCTTCTAATTGCATCTGCTCTCCTTATGTCCTTTGTGTCTCCCGAGAATGTCTTGTCTTTCAAAGACTCGTCATTTTAGTGAAGAAGCAATAATTTGAAATTATTGTATGAAAAAGTCATACAGAACTTGTGAACGCTCCTCCTTAATGTTTCTGTGGGTGGGAGAGGGCCAACTCTTGCTCTGTCACCTGACTCTGATGAGGCCAGTGAGGGTCATAACTTAAGGGGAAGGGATTGTGGAGTCTTAATGCATATACATCGTAACATTTATAGAAACATAGAATTGTTTTGGTTGGAAGAGACCTTTAAGACCATCGAGTCCAAACGCTAACCTAGCACTGCCAAGTTACCACTAAACCATGTCCCTCAGCACTGTATCTATCCGTCTTTTAAATACCTCTGGGGATGGTGACTCAGCCACTTCTCTGGGCAGCCCGTTCCAATGTACGTCAACTCTTTCTGTCAAGAAATGTTTCTAATATCCAATCTAAACCTCCCAGGTCCTTTTCCGACGGGCAGCTCTCCAGCCTCTCTTCCCCAATCCTGTAGCGCTGCATGGGGTTGTTGTGACCCAAGTGCGGGACCCGGCACTTGACCTTGTTGAACCTCATACCATTGGCCTCAGCCCATCGGTCCAGCCTGTCCAGATCCCTCAGTAGAGCCAACCTACCCTCAAGCAGATCGGCACTCCTGGTGTTGTCTGCAAACTTACTGAGGGTGCATTTGATCCCCTTGTCCAGATCATTGATAAAGATATTAAAGAGAACAGGCCCAATACTGTCCCCTGGGGAACACTGTGCTCTTGTGACTAGCCACCAACTGGATTTAACTCCATTCACTCCATTACTAACTCCTGGGGCCTGGCCCTCCAGCCGGGTTTTACCCAGCGAAGTGTACGCCCATCCAAGACACGAGCAGCCAGTTTCTCCAGGAGAATGCTGTGGGAAATGGTGTCAAAAGCTCACCTAGTTGGAACATCAAAATGTTTTCAAATTCATCTACTGCTTCTCAGAATGCTGTACAAGAGTTGTGGTGGCTCCCGGCATGTGAGGTCATTGTAGGCATGAAAAGCCTGCTTCATGTTCAAAGAGATAGGGCACAGTATGTAGTAGATGTCTTAGAGGTTCAGGAGGTCAATTCTATTAAACTCAGTGCAGTAACCCAAGGTATTGAGGTTACTCATAGAATTTTATTGTTATTGGATTTAGGCCAGAAAAACAGATTCTATCGCTGCGCTGTAATGTATCGCAGGCTTGCACCGAGATTGAATTGCCTAAATGCAAATGTAGCTGCTTTTATCACAGACTTACACTGTGAAAAACTTCTCTAATCACTCTGGTAGGCTCCTGAAGCACCCTGGTGTATTTTGTATTTCAACTGGAAGCTTCTTGGCTCTCCATAAGCTTCCTTAGGGGTGCTTCAGAAGAATATTAACATTGAGCCACAGGCAATGACCGTGAAAAATTCCATGAGAGGATGAAAAGTACCAAGAGCTTTTCAATATCTAGGAGTAACACGCTATTGTCTAAACAGGGACCATTCTGGGAAAGATAACACAAATACAGTGTACTGCCTACTTAGGCGTGAGTATTCATCTTACTGTATCTATGTCATAAACTTGATGTTATTTTATGTATTTTATTTTTAATGTGGTTTGTCTTAAAATAGTGAGGTCAGTTATTACTCAGTCTGGAGGCAAAGTATTTACTTCCCAATTGTGCCCCACCAACTCCAAAAGACGTCTGCATCCTTTTAATTAATCAATTTTTTTTTTTAGTCATAAAATGTCAATGTTTTCCACAATGACAAATGTACTGATTGCCATTGCTCAGCAGTGCCTGCAGACTGGCAAAGGACATCCCAATAGTAACCTAAACTAAAATAGAAATACAACAGAAATAGGATATGTTCAAAAAAGAAAGTTTAAAAAAGTCGCAATTGCAATTTTCAGGGTTTTTTTCGATCCTCTAAAATCATTCATGACTTAAATAATGCTCTTAGCACCAAACATGCAGTTTAATTCCTTTTTCCAATTTTTCTATTCTAATTTTTCTGGCCTTTGGGAATGTCGAACAGATTGTAAACTACCAAGACATTGATTTTGAAGTAATTTGTCACAATTCTTCACACCGAAAAAGAAAAAGAAGCATCTTAAAGAAATGAACTATACTGCCTTTGTAAGAGAATGAGAGCATATGTGATCTATTTTAAATATGAAGCTACAGATGTACATATATTAAGGATGAAAATATTTATTTGAATGAGTTGAGCGGCCTTTTAATGGATTGTGACTGTGTGAGTTTAAGTAGAACTGTTATTTCTAAGCTGGAAGAAAAGCACTGGTTTCATCTCAAGCGCTGGCTTGCTTTTACAGGTTTTTTCACATTATATTTTGATAACCCGGGAAAATTATTTGTATCACGGTGTATCCACCTGTAAAATTAGTAGTAATAATACTGACCTCAGTGTTGCAAACACCTTTCCATAAGAAACAAGCATATTTAATTGTAATGATATAAATACAATTTGGCAGCTGCAGTCTGTCAGTGAAATATTTATTGTTTAGTGGTTTAAATAATGGGAAGCATAAATAAATGGGAATGCGCTCCCGGCAAAACAGAACCACTGGAATTGTTTTGTTTCATACACCAAATGCTATATTTTGAGGTCCATAGAGCTTTGTAGTAGGCTTAAAAAACCTTTCCAAAATACAGTATTAAACAAGATCACCACGAGGGCTTGGCTGAGTGATTACACGATATTTATAATCACCTCGGCCAAGACTCCTTTTGAGAATTCTGAAACAGCTATTTTTAGAGAAATTTGTATAGTGATGCAATCCTTCATGAAATAATTAGCTTAAGTCCATTTTTAGAACATCTCAAGAGATTTTGGTAAGAGCAGAAGACACTGCTGTGTAACTGATTCATTCTGAACTTGGATACTATGAGAAAATTTCCCAGTTGCCTCTTTTCACTTCTGGGATACGGAGCCAAAAATGTAAGTGGAGTTGGCCAAAATGCAAAGTCCTCTAACTCCTTGAGAGCATTTTATTTTTCTTCTCAAAACATGAAATTAGAAACCTTTCCAGTGTTTTGAAGACTGCAGGTGTACGGAATACTCTGGCCGGAGGCAAAGCTGGCGTTTGGCAGGCTTCTCTAGCCTATGAGCTCACTACTCCATATTTCATCACATGAACGTATTGCTAATGAAACAAAAAGAGTGAGAAACAATCAAGGAATTTTAAAAATCTGTGTAACCAGTTTCTCAGCAAATTAACCACTAGCAATATTTTCTCCTGCATGCAATACATAAAAGTATTTCTTGCTAATTAACATCCAAATATTTCAAACAACTTTTTGATCAGCAAAGGAGTAAAATGGAATTGAAGGCAGCGTATTGCATTACATATGCTCTTATAGTTAAGTACATCAGGAGTAGTGCTGATGTGATATTACGGTTGTGTCGTCACGCACTCAAGAATAACAAAATACCCCAAGTTACACTTTTAAGTCATCTGTCTCGTATTGTGTATTTTATGATATTGCAAGTGTTTATATTACCGTATAAGAAAAATAGGATTAGAAGTTGTTGTGGTTGGGATTATTCTGGCAGCCCAAAACATTCTTCTACAACACTGTGCGTTAATTAATTGCATTTAAGCCATCTAATGTTTAAAAAGTGTGGTGGAAAAAAAGTCTTTCAGTGCTTTCCTACCACGTCTGCAGACATTATCATCTGTAGACGTTGTGATCAGTAGCACTGTCCCGGTACCGTGTTGGTTCCTTAGTGCTTCTGTTTCTGATGTTGTCAAGCTAATGTTTCTGATTTTCTTGAATTTTACAGGTAGCAATATTATGGGAGCACAGAATACTACATCATGATGATGATGATTATTGTTTGCACACACAGATCTGCCTCAGAGATTTATCGTACTGTTGAGTCTCAGTGTTACTGCACAGTAAATAGAGTCCATGTTACGAAGCCATTCACATGGGCACTGCAGACGTATTTCATCGTTGTGCTATTTTTTTTTCCTTTTCTGTTGATACTGCTTACTATCACTCATCATATTGGTCTTGCTCAAACTTTAAGGACCTAACTTTGAACGAAGGAGTAGTCTGAGACCTTTACGTTTTAGGAGTTTTATTTTTGTTACAATTATGCTACACAGGCTTTTTGTTTTGTTTTGGGCAGGTAAGAATAAATTTTCTAATAACTTCATATATTGAATTCTCATATGAGGAAAATCAGTCTGGTTATTTTTTCCTTAAAAATTCTTGGGCAATGTAGCAAAATGGCTATTAATCTCTGATTTTAAATGTGTCTGTTCAGGTCCCATTTACATCAATGCAAGCAGCCCATGCACTCAATGACCTTAAATTTATTTACTATCTTAAAAATTCTTGTAGTTTATACTTTTCTGTTACTTAGAAATATCCCAAGGCAGTATTACTGCATGTCTTAACACTGGGGTTTATTGTCTTTGTTTGTAGTCTGAATTTCGAATCTGTATTTTTGAATCTAAATCTGTAATTCTCGATTTTGCCAAATACAAGCAGTTTAGAGATAAACGCAGCGTGGCCAGATTCGCGTGGGGGTGCAACAACAGGGTGCCACTTCTCCCTATAGCTTAATGCAGCAGGCTCCATATGGCACGAGGGGAGAAAGAGAGTATGCATGTGTAGCTAATAGCCTTTGCCGGATCAAATTAGTTAATTCAGAAGAAATATTCTGTGTTGGAAAAATACTGAAAATGTTAGCAATGCTCACACTACACCTTTCACATATCGTCGGTAAGATTTGTCAGTTTGTAATGTAAGAGTTGAAGGACTCAAGTCGTAGCTGGATACGCCATCGCTTTTTCCTCCTTATGCTTTCCGGAATCCAAATTCTTTGGGATGGTATTTTTACGCAAGCGTTCCCCAATGAGCGGGGCTTTTTGTAGCCTTTAGCAGCGGGGCCCTGAGGGCATCACAGGCCTAGTACCCAAGTCCTTTCCTGCTGTGTAGTCGGTGATCTGCTTTCAAATCTGTTTCTGTTAGTTCTCTGTTCAGAGTTTTTTCGTTCTTGAAAAGTTTGTATCATATCTTAAGCATGGCCGTGTCGAATGGCACTCTCTTTCGCTGGTGATAATCTCATTGTGGACTTATACTAGAACCTCTCAATAGCTATAGCTGTCGTAACACGCTGTGTTCAGGCGGGCGGTTTAACTCCACTGAGACTCAAAATCTTAAATGGAAAAAGGAGATAATGCAGGTATAAAATAATGTCTATATTAAGACTGGAACTTTTGTAATTTTTGATCTGTCTGGCTCGATAGGTGAAAATGGGTATTAAGTATCTCAGGTAAGAATAGTGAACATCTCCATTATACACACGAGTGAACTCCCAAGCCAAAAAGTTTTTTTTTCCTCCATGAGACATTTTTGAAAAAAGTCCTTAAGTTCTACTACCAAGTACCTCATGATAATAAAGCTAAATATAGTTTAACACTAAGTACAGTGCTAAGTAGCTGGTTATTAAAAAAAATTGCAAAAAATTTAGTGTTATCTTTTTCTGCTTCTGTAATGGTGGATAAAACTTTGTTTCTGCAGTCTAGCCTCAAACAAAAATTAGTTATAGGTAAGGTGTCTCTATAAAGCATAGCAAGACGGTGCTGTGACGTTATCTCCATTTTGGTCCGTATTCCAATATATCATCCATGTCTTGAAATTTATGTTTTATTTGCCAGTTTTTATTGCATACAACAGAAGACATAGTAATTTTGACTTAGGCTGTATTTTGTATATGATACAAATGAGAGAGCTGGGCTCGGTAATGAAATTGCAAAAATTACAGCTGAAATGAACTATTCAGACATTAAAGACGCTGAAAGACAATCAGTGCTGCTAACCAGAGATTTGCAGTTCCAAAGGTCTTGTTTAGCTACTGAAGTTTCTGATTCATGTCTGGTTTTAAATAATTGTTATGGGGAGGTATCGTTTTGATAAGTTATTTCCTGTTGTTAAAAAAAGGAAAAAAAAGGGAACCTTACCTTCTTACGTTACTTGTCTGCACTTAGTTGGACCTGGCCTGAGATGTCCTCAGGCAGCTACTGTTTCAGAGCTTTAATTATGCTTTTTAAGCCACTTCTTTGTGTCTATGTTCTTACATACTTGTATGTAATTACCAAGTTTAGTAGTAGGACTCAGACAAATACTTTTAGCATGACTTTAGCCTATACATTACTGACTATGCTGTATTATTACAAGATATTTCCTGCGCTCCAAGCCATTCTTTTAATTCACAGAACTTAAAAAGACTTCAGAAACACAAACTCGAACTGCAGAGACCACAACTAAAAAGTCAGATGGACCATGTTCAAATCAACATAACTTTGTGCAATCACAAGTGTCAGGAAAGTTGAAATTTGGCCTTAGTACTTTAGATAAGTGTCTGCTTGGCACTTGGAACTGCTGCCTGGGCAAGTGTCTGATATCCCAGCTGGTGTCTGTGAGACTACGATCCTTCAGCTCGTGAAGAGGGAAGCTTACCATGAGCTCTGGCTTCTTTTGGAAAAAGTCCATCACATTTTGTATTCTTGCAAAACAGCAGGTGTAATGGTTGCTAATATCAGTTAAATAGTACTCTAATTAAAAAAGAACTGAAATATACGCAAAACTTTCATGCTCACTAAATGCTCACGGTTATGTGATACTAAATTCTCAGATCCAAGTCTTTGACAACATCTGCATTGGAAGCTGCTTTCCATTTCTGCACAGCAGTCAACACATCTAAATTGACCAGCAATTGCTCTTGTATTTCACCTGGGAGGAAGGTTGCATTTCATGAAAACTTGGAAAACTACTCAGTGCTGTTTCTTAGTCCCTATTCTCTGTCCTGTGAAACTGGGGAGGGCAGGCGGGGCCTGAAGAAGAAGTGCTCTGATTACAGGTGTGTTACAAGTGATAAGAACTGTAAGATTTTCATGTAAAACATCACATGACTTAAGTTTAATATGGAACTAGATATAGATGGGAAAAAGAAAAAATATGTGCTTTCTTAGCATAAAAACTTTACTGTGTTCTTCATATGCAACAGTCGTATCATTCATGAGGTAAAAAATGACAAGAATTAAAGAGGAGCAGCCCCACTTTTCACCAATAAGCTGTGGTGCACACTGGTAGCCTGCATGCCTCCTGCCTCTCACACTGCCCAAGACAAGTCATACACTGTAACAGGAAAAGAAAACATGCTTATTAGCCATATGGAATTTTAACAGGGGAAAAAATTAATTGTGTTGTTCAATGGAGGTGGGAAACAAAGCAGTGAAACCCATGTTAAAAACTAGTTAAGAGTAAGAATATAAGAACAGATTACATTACAGGGATGTTATAAAAGAAATGCACAATTAAAGCCCTCAGTAAAACATGACTCTACCTCATAGTGATGCATTCCAACACCCATACGGTTATGATTATGATAGTTATTTAAAATCTGGAGTTCCTAGTTAGTAAGCGTACCATGATGTTTTTGTTATCTTTTGGTTAGCGATGAGTGCTTGCAAACTTACAGTCTTCATAACTTGTTTTTTTTCTGTTGGAATTTTCTTTGTGTCTAAAAGCTCACTGCATAAGGAACTTGAATATTATCATATATTTCTAATGATTGAAGACAAGAGTATGATATATTCTGGAAATAATTAGCATTGTGTTGCTAGTATTATGCTGTTAGAAGTGGCCTGAGCAATTAGCATAAAGTTATACGAGCTCGGGAATACTTACACAAATTGAAGTGCGCTCCTTCCATGCAGTTCTAGGATTGACAAAAGGCCCTTCACAGCGATGGCCAATTAACAGATCCTTCGGCTTGTGGAACAATGACACGAGTCCTGTCGAAGCTATAGTTGGTGGATATATTTTGATGATTTGTCTCACTTAATCATGTGTTTATTCAAGAAGTGTGCTACCATTAAAAAGAATTGAGAGCAGTCTCAAGGTTAGGCTTTTTAAACAATAATAGCCTTGGAATTATCTTTTTTGTTTCAGCTAGATAGTTAGTGAACCAGTGCTCAAAAATCTCTAAGTGTATCAAGAAGTTTAAGCAAAAGAAGTTTCAACTGGAACTTTGCAACGGAATCTCTCTTAAATCTCTTTTCTCGATGGCAAATTAAGCTCGTGACATTATCATCTGTAGACGTTCTTAGGTTCTTATTATTAAATCACGAGAGGTTTTGTGTTGCCTTCTGAAATATCTTTTGTAGCTACTTTTCAAGACTGTCTTCCTCTGTAGCACAGGCAGAACAGTCTGTGTTGTGGAAGATTTTGTATTTGTTAATGAACACGTATATGCTGCTTTCATAAAGTCTTCCTTTTGTCCGTTAACAGATTGTGAGTGACGAATGTAATTTGTTGAAATTTAAGGATGTTTGAGGGCATGTACAGCATTTGTTCTCCAATATTTAATTAGCTGTAACTTATCAAATAACGAATCAGCTATAAATTGTATCTTATGACAGTTAGCAACTTTTCTGTTGTGCAGCAGTAGAAATGATAAGAAATTCTTCGCTTCAGACGATAACAGTTTTCAAAGAATGTCTAAAAATATTTTTCTGACATGAAAACTGATTTTCTTTGGAGACGGGAAGTACAGGGCTGGCTTAATTAGCAAACATTTTGTGAAACCTCAGCTAATGCAATTCAGGCCTGAAGCACTGGATTCATACCGGAAAAACAATTGCAGTTGCACGTGTTTTCATGAAATCCAGGTTAATTCCACTAAGTTTTTGCAACTTCTGGATAGTCTATATCCAGAACTATGTAGTCTTAAGCACACAATTTTTCAGATCCTTACCTTCTGGATTTCAAAGTTAAAAAAAGATTTTATTTGTGTTTTCTAAAGTTGTCTTAGAAAAAAAAGCTCAGATTAAATCATATATTAGTAAAATTCAGGAAGACAAGAACTAAACGTCTGCTACATGAAGATCTCAAAGTGTGTTGTGGAAATATTAGCGTGTTTATTTTCAAAGTGTGAGATTGCAAGGAACAGAGGTTCTGCGTCACTGAAGACAAGAAGGGGCCATTGCAGAATCAAAGCTAGAATGTGGGTCCCTAGATTTTAAATTTCATGCTTTAATAGTTAGACCACAGGATATCTCCAGGATAGCTTGTAGGCCTTCTATCTGCCTCCCTCCCACATTACATAGGAAAGACCCCTACCCGATTGAAAGTAAATATTCTAGAAATGTTTCAAATTCCATTTTTAGTGAGGAGAGATTGAGAAGAAAATCCAAAGGAAAGTAATAGCTATTGGATGGTATTACACCTATATCCCAGAGCAACAAATCTTACTGTTTTTCCTCATTTGAACCTCATTCAGGAGAGTTTTGTTGTTAACCTGATCCAGATGACAGATCAAAGCATAGTTCCCTATTGCCACCTTGCTAAAATATTTTTTAAAAGACAGTTTTAATATTATAGTTTTACAGTTACAGATTGCTGTTAAGCTATTTAGTCTGTTACCAGTCAATCAAAGACTTTCATTTCACTTCAGTAGATCCTTACTTAAACTCAACAGAATTTTAGGAGGACAAGAAATATCTGTCAGTTTTCTTACAGTACTAGATCATAAATTCTTTGGTAAGTGGGTTAAAAATTCAGTTACACATACCATTCATGACCTTGACAGCTTAGCAACTGGTGATATCGAATGATCAAAGGCAACTGTTTCAAGGCCTAAGGGTTAATATACCTGCGTACCTAGATTTAAGGTGCTTCTAATTCTTCTATCATTCCTTTTTTTCAAAATGAATGCAGTATTTATTGAATGTAGTCAAGAAATTTAAAGGAAAAAAACCTGAGGAAACTGTTTAGGCTAAAACTAATAAGGCTGTACGTGGTCTGTAGGAGACGCAGTTAATTAATTGTTGCGTTTTACAAGTTAACATTTTTTTCTTTCCTAGTATAAATCCAAATTAAAAGCTGCTCCTTCTCAGGTGTGGGGCTAGTGTTCACCAGGCATTTTCAAAAACAACTGTTGGTATGATAATTCTGCTGTCAGAGCTGCGGCTATGTAAATTTTGAGAAAAGTCACTTTCAGGAAAACCATATCAATAATAATAGCTTTGAGAGGAAAATGTGAATAGAATTTTGAACTATATAACTATTTCAGATATGGAGTAACTTGTTCAGAGTAACATGTGATGCAAATTAGATATGGCACAGTCTAAATGCGTGTACAATCATCACTCTAATTTTCATGAATTTTACATTCCAAGACCGAGTTTCTTGATCATCTAGGAAATTCATATTGAATAATCTGTTGTGCTTTCAAAAGTAACATAAGAAAAGGTCTTGGATGTTCTTGAATGGGAATTTTTCAAGTATGCTGAAGATGTTGTGGGAACCGATGGCATTGCCAAGTCAGTAGTCAGTGTTTTTCCCTCGCAGTCAGTACTGAAGCAGTGTCCTAATGTGCTGATAATGTGATGCCCCAGACCATGAGGATTTACTGTCTGTCTGATAAACCAGCGTCCGAAAACGGAGATGCCTTTCTGTCTATTTGGGTATGTGCTTGTATGTAAGTGTAGGGCTGGGAAGCCCTGGGGTCCTGAACAATTTCCAATGTGGTTAATTAATTTCTTCCTCAGATAAAAATATCCCTGGCATCTCAAAGCCTACTAAAGATTATTTTAAGCGTTAGCACGGGACGCAAACAGAAGTAACATGACGAATTTTTGTTTAGAAGGACCTGAAAAGGATTGTATTGTTCCTCTGGATGGCTTTACTTTTGTTCCTCCTCTGGAAATCCTCCTGTTCATCCTCCTCAAAAGTCCTGCTTTTAAAAGTTTGAAATCATACCATGTTTTGTACTTCTTAAATCAAAGCAAAGCATACCCGGAAAATGCAGTTGGGTGTGGAAGTATGGCACTCCGACAGTGGCTAAAGCAAAGACAAACAGAGCCTCAACATCATTTTAGGTACCATTACAGAGAGCTAACAAATAAAACCAAAAAGCTTTTAAAAATAATATTTTTCAAATTATTTAGCATCATTTTAAGTAATCATCCTAAGAAATCAACGGTAATCTCAAGTCATGTAAAAGTTTGGATGATTTGATCATCACTTGAGTGGAAATTCTCATTTCACATTTCTGATATATTTTGCTTCCAGAGCAGGCTCGCTAAAGGAAGCCTACTTCAGCATTGACATTTCTTTGTGCACGTTTTACTGCAATCTGGCATCCAAAAGGAAGAAACATTAGAAGTGGTTTATTTATATTTCAGCACCAAATTAGAAAGATGACATCATTCATTTACAGTTCTTATCCCGTGACACGTCTAATCCCCAACACCTCATTACAGGGGACACTTTTAGGATTGCATATATCATCTTGTTTAACTTTTGCATTCTTTTATGGAATACAGTTGAAAGGTAGGAAATTTAAGGCTGTTCATTGATAAGAAAATAAACTAATAAAATGTTAGGAGCTTCCCCAAAGAGGCAGGATATTACAGTGTTTACAGTAAGTGGGTTATTATTTGTCTATTAATTCTCCATCTTTTCCACTCTTTTGTTCAGAAGACCTTCCTCTTTGAATCTAAAGACAAACAGACCAACTATGATGATTCAGATTGGTAGAAGTTGATAGCTGAAATTCATACAGCTGTATTCTACCATCTTCTTATCCGGGACGGAGAAAATGAAATGGTTCCAACTCTGCAGAAAATAGTGATAAAAAGTGTGAGATGATACCATATAGTGCCAACGCAACTCCTGTTCAAAGGAATCCACCACTTGACCTGTGGTCACATTTATTCCGTGACACCCAGAGAAAGCTGCTCTTCTAGTGCTATAGAGATGCTCAGAGAGTCTGACAGTGGCTAAAGCACGTGCACATCCCGCCTGCGTCTGTTCTTCTGTCTTGTTATTGTAGATGCCTTAGGGTTTTGGTTTGGGTGGGTGGTTGGTTGGTTTTCACTTGGACTGAGTACAGGTGCCCCCCTGTAGAGTAGTTTTCTATGATCCTTCCAATGGACCTCATGTGAAGTGCTTGAGAAGCATTGTGACATTTAAAAAAAAACCTTAGTTGCTAAAAAGGCATATCAGGATTTCCTCTGATCTCTGTGATTCATAGTTTTCCTCACATTAGATTTCATTATACTGCAAATATTGTGTAATATGCTTTTTTCACAAATCTCTTTTCTACTTTAGCAAAACCATTAAAATTGGGGAATTTAGTAGCAATCTCCAAGTTTTCACATTTTCTATTATAATATACTTACTAGTGAAATTTTCCTAACAGACATTTTGATATAGGATTGTTTTCGTAGGGAAATCAATTTACAATAATCTCTCAAGTAAATTTGCCACATACTAGCTATGGGACACTAGCTATCTCACGGGCACTTCTAATTGGAAGCCAGTTAGACCTTTTAATATAGGAACCTCTAACAAATGAGTTGTGTTTAAACTCATCTGTTTGAGTTGGTCTTTTAGAACTCATTAGTCCGGGCAAAGTCCTGGGGTAATGTGTTTAGCCAGCGTCCTCGCTGGAGTTGGCATGACTCCCGCTACCTTGGAGCATGAGTAGAACTGAACTGTGGCTTTTTGCAGCAGATTTCAGTGTCTTTACTGTTCACCAAAAGTGTCTAAGTGCAAAGTAGATTTGTTTGTGCTTGGCCAACTCAAATGATGTCTGCATAGAGAATTGGCACAAAGTAGGTAACGCTCCTTCAAAAACAACCTTTCTCCGATAGGGTTCAGGTGAGATTTGTGAAGATGACGTGTTAAGACTGCTGTCTTTCCTTTAGTCATCTGCGTGATATGAATTGTATATGTCTCTAATTGATTCTTCTAATTTTAGAAGAGGTCTTTGGGAGTTGACAGCATTTTCTTCTGGGTATTGTTGGAGCAAAAATAAGTGAGACTTAATTACAGGTTAACAAGTTTGCCTGAGACAGCCTTCTGTCCTAGTGACAGAACAAATAAGTACTGTATCCACTGGTATTGGGTAATGGGAAGTTAGATATTTTTGGTATTATGAGCAAGGTCCGAATTATTCCAGCCTATGTATTTCACGATATGGAACAATTGTAAGAGTGATAAAGAGCAATGGTGTATATTGTTATGCCCTGGTGACATGGATTTTATTATCGGCAGTAGCTGGAGTGTTGATGATCTTTTTTTTAAGATCTATATCTAAGACTTACTTTCATTCAGTAACATGTGTCAAGTTCCATAATCACTTATTTCTTTAAGTGCCTGTGTCTGTGTCAGTTAGTTTTCAGATTCTTTTAAGTTACTATTTAGCAGGGTGATCCTGGTGTACAATTACAATAATTAAGCTAAAATAGAGCTTTTAGCAAAACTATTCATGATTGTTGTTGACATGCCTCAGTAGCTAACCTTAAATATTTGAAGTACATTTAATATTCCTTTCAGTGAGATTTTAGAAGTTAATTGGCAAGACATAATAATAGACTGGAAAAAATAGGTAACTGTTCTAAAATAGTAAATTTAGAAAAGCTGAATGTCTTTGTTGACACCCTTCAAATGCAACGTCCTTGATCATATCCTTTTCTGACTTCTTTGTGCAATTCTACTCGTGTGAAAACTGAGACAGAAGATGTGTTCTCATACTTTGTTATCTTTTTCTATTTCTGATTCCTTTTCTATGTGAGCCAGCAGCCCAGACTTCTATTGCTAGATTCTTACAGCTACCAAAAAAAAAAAAAAAGAGCTAAGAAAGAGCTAAGATCTTCCTAAAACACTTTTAGAGTAATATATTCCAGCATGTAATAGAATTGTCTCCCTTTGCATCTTAAACAGACACAAAACAGAATGAAACTGATGGCAGATAACTACGATGATGACCATCACCACTACCACCACCACCACCACCACCACCATCACCGATCTCCCGGGAGGCCACAACACTCCAACCACAGACCCTCTCCAGACCAGGTTAGCCACCTCTTTTTCACATTCACTTTTACAATTTTATTATTGCGATATTTCAGGATAAAATAAAGATTCCAAAGAAATAGTAAGCAAGTGATGTGTTCTTTGAACTTAAATTAATAGCTCTGGTATTTATTTCCATCCCTGAAACAATTTAAACATTTTAGCTGTTTGTCTGGTGTCTTATATTTTTCTTCCCTACTTTTTAGAAGTTTGGCAGCTATTTTTAGCATTTCATAACTTTTCCAGTTGAAAATCAGTGGAAAATCTCCTACTTAGTAATTACTAGTGATTTCAGAAGTATGTGCTTTTTGGAATAATTTTTTGTTTATTTAAAGTAAATGGATTAACGATTAGTATTGAAAAACCTGTGCAGCAATTCCATTTGGCAACTTGTAAACCAGTGGTTCTAAACTGTTTTTGAAAGTACCTTCCTGTTGCAGGTTTCAAATAACAGATATAGCTTAAAATCAATAGTGATGCATTTTTAACTAGGCAAGATAGGCCAAATTCCAGAGATGTTTTTGTTTAAAAATACTTACTAATTCAGTATTATTCTTCTTAGACTCCCGTGTTTCAGAAAGGGAAAATAACTGTCCTAATAACACGGTCTTCTAAATTATGTTGATTGAGCATGCTGGCATTGAACCTTTTCTGCTCCACCCAGGGTGAAAAGACATCCACAAGCCTAACACTGTTTTGATTTCGTAAATTTCAATATTTGTTTACAAATAAGTACATTTTTAAAAAATCAGAAATGTTTTTGTAAATATGTAACTAATTTTCTTAGTTTTCTTACTGTCACACAGTTTTAAATTAATATTTATGCTGTATGTGTCTGGAATGAGGAGCTCGCGATGTTGGGTGGTTTATTAGCATTCCAACGCTTTGTCTTTCGGAATACTTCAGCGTGGTTTGTCAGATAACGTTGCTGTCAGTAGGCAGATATGTGCTAAGCGTCCAGCGTGCGAGCTCAGTTCATAGGCAGCGGGGTGAAGCAGACACCTTGACCGAAAAGTGTCTTGTTCTGATGTGTTCCAAACAGATGTTTCCAAACCAGAAATGCCGCACCTTTTATTTCTGGAAAGCTTAAAGACCAGATGCACCAAAAATAAATTATCTGCTATAATTTTGCAGTTATAATATTGAAAATAATGCTAAATAATTGCTATAATTATTAGTAATAACGTTATTAGTTATAGCTAGTTATCAAGTTATAGTATTGAAAACAATAAATTCTTTAATTCATTATGTTATTATATAAAATATACATTATGTTTGTAATTCCAGTGACAACTTTATCCCCTCCTTAAAATACCCTTCTGCCAGCGAACATGTTTACATGATTGTTTTCTGAGGTGTCTGGGTCTGATACTGTTAAAAATTTTTATAGTGAAGAATAGTGTGTGTCTGCACGTGTGCGTGTACGTGTATGTGTGTGTGAAATGGTACACCACAAGAAATACAACTGAAAGAAGCTAAGCTGTAGTAGATGAAATTTCAAGCAACAAACCTCGATTTTGAACTAAAAGCTTACATGTAAGCCATGCTGCCAGCCTGCCATGTCTTTCCAGTGCTACTATTCCATTTCAAAATAACATGCTTAGTAAGTGGAAGGTGAGCTTGTCAGCTGTGGATGGAGTCTGGCCTGAAGAAGACTTTCAAACTTTAAGATAGACTTCTTTTCACTGTGTGACGCTTTAAGCTACTGCAGCAGGCAAGAGTTGAAAATTGTACTCCAGCGCAGCAGGACAAGGAGGAAAGTTATCCATGGATGTACGTATGGGCAGTAGGCAAAACAGTCGATAGAAGCAAGTAACTCTTTTCAGGTAGAGAACCCTGGGAAAAATAAAACATGGCTTTTTATATGAAGAATCATTGTTTGATACTAAATTAGTTCAGAAGTTCATAGTGTCTGGGTAGAAATAAAAGGGAAATACATTGGTGAAGTTGTAACAGGGATGTGTGATAGACTACTTAATCAGGAATAGGAGACAAAGAGGCAAATGACACTTTTTTAGAATGACCAATAGAGTTGTGTTTAAGACAGGAACTGGTAAGTATGAGAAAATTCCTTTTCTTGGATACCAAGTGAAAATAAAACCAAAACCTGAACAACAGAACACAGAATCCTTCAAGTTCTTAGAACACACGAAGAAAAACGTTTTCTTTCAGAAAGTGGAGAAGGGTATTAAGGACTTGCTGTCTTGGTTTTAGTTCTGTTTCTGATTAATAGAGATAAGTTGGCTGAGTTTATAAAAAGAAGAAAAGTTGTCTGAAAATGACCATGACATAAGAGAGGTTTTGGCTTTGTGCAAGGAATAGAATGAGAAAAACAGAACGAAGGCAAGAGATGTGAAAAAAACAGGTGAAAACAAACTCTTTGTCACTGAAACCCAGACGTTGGTTTCAACTAATTCAAGAAACCTGAACCTGTAAAGAAAATTTGAGGGACAAGACAAAGTAAGAGAGCTAACAGTTGGTGAAGGCGGCGCTTTTCAATGCGCAACAGCAGGTTATTCAGGGAAGAGAACAGATAAGCAGCATAATGAAAGTCTGCATCAAAACATGTTCAAGAATTTAAAAGTCTTAAGAACATGAATGTTGGAAATGGATAAATGATTAAAGATAGAGCACATAAAATGCTAGCTATTTTACTAGTATTTACTAGTTTGAACTATTTATGATTCTACTCAACAACTCTCCCGTAGGATATAGGAGATACTTGGAGGCCCAACGAAAGCAAACACTGTTATCTTTACAAATAAAATATATGAGGATTTATTAATAACTTTATTTTAGATCCTGGAAAGTTACGGAATAAATTATTAATCAATAGAAGGCCCTTAGGCCTTTTTGTGTTCATTTTCAGTAGCTTGATGTCTGTATCAGACTGTACGGCATTATCCATCTGTCTGTCTCGGTGTATACCAGATCACTTTATACTCGCCTCACCTTTCTCCCCTTTTTCTATCACCAACTGGCAGTTCCTCTCCTAGACCAGATAAACTATTTTTATGTTACATACTTGAAGGTATGAGATTTTTTTATCGCCGTATCCTCACTTCATTCTTGCGCTCTTTCCTAGGTGACAGTTTTGGGGCACCCTCTAAAACAGAATGCAGGTCTAGACGGCTGTTACATACATGCCCATCCTATATTTAGCCTGCCTGTAATTGTCAAGGACAAATTATGTCAAGCAAATCTAATTTCCTTGGACAGGGTAACTGGCTTTGTGGCTCAAGAAGAAGTGGTAGCTGTGACATACTTGGAATTCATAAGGCCTTTAACGCTGTCCTACCGTATATTTGTAATATACAAATAGATACGTTAATTTGTAATGGAGTTAATATGTAATGTAAAATGCATTACAATACTAGAAGCTGCAACTATAAATAACACTGTTTTAATTTAATTAAGTGTGAAATCACCATGAGATGGGTGTGGAAGTGATACAAGTAACACGCTACAGACAAATTTTCCGTTACTCATCATGAGAAGAGGGACGTTTACAGCCCCATTTCAAACAGGGCTGTCCTTTATCTGCTTCTGAGGAGTATTTCTTTAGAAATTTTTTCAGTGATTAAATAGAAAAAAACCCTGAGAATATTGTTGATAATGAAGCAAGCTGCAAGAAGCTGCAGGCATAGTAGGAGCAGTTAAACTGCTCAACAAGCTGCTCCAGTCTCAACAAACTGGAGAGAAAGTCTAGAATAAGTAATCTCAAATTCAGTGAAGACAAGTCCATTGACAAGGGAGAACGGATGAGGCGATAGCATGGAAAAAGGAATCTGGATTGCACATAATATATGGCAGCAATAGAATACCGTTGCAATGAAGTTGGATCTAATTCTGGGACGGATGTAGTACCGGAAAAGAAGCGTGAAGTCGTTATTCTGTTCTTTTGAGCCCTGGTGAGACCTCTTCTGAAAAGCTGTATGCAGTTTTGATTTTGGTAGACAAATTGGAAAGGGACTAAAGGAGAGCAACAAGAATGATGGGAGTTTTAGAGAACATGACCTATGAGAGAGGCTTAAAGAACTGCGTTTGTTTAGTCTAGAGAGTACTAAGGGGGAGACATAAGTCTTCTAATACCTAAAATGTTGTAAAGAAGATGATGATCAATTGTATTCCAGTGCCCACTGGAGAAGAGTAGGAGAGGTAAATTTTAATTTATACCAAAAATAACTAGGTTAGTTATTAAAAAAAGGAAACTTTTTCACTACGGGTCTCATGAATCTGTAGGTGGAAAGAAAATGTGGACATACTTTTCATGTAGATGTAATGGAAGCTCCTGTCTTGGAGATTTTAAGAACAAGTTAGATGAATACCTGTTGCCCATGATAACAGCTTTATTTCATCTTGTGTTGGTGCATTGGGCTTGAAGTAGGTGTTCTCCTGTACCACTATCCCCAAATTTCCGCAGAGCCTGTGAACAATGGATTAGCCCAGCAAATGTTTAATTGTGAAGCAAGCAAGTAGGAGATCTGTAACAAAATCCTTACTGAAATAATCTTTGAGAACAGCACAGTCAATGATACTCATGAGTGAACTCTGGTCATTGCTTTAGCTTACATTTTTCAGTCATGGGTTTTATTTTTTTTAACTTTGTGTTGTGTTACTCACCATTCTGTGCAGCGTTCTTTTGTACAGCAATTTGATAGCCATGTGCCATACAAACCTGTATTTCCCATTCAATAAGTTCATTACATATAAATTTTAGATATGTAGTTTTTGATGACCGTAATCCAACATACTGCTGGTAGTTTGAAACCACAGAAAAAAATGAGAAAATAATGAACTTGCAAATCATCAGAGGGCATTTTTAACTTTGTAAGCAGACAAGAAAGTGGTGCTTATCGCCACGTATTGCCATTCAGTTTAGTGAATGCTAGGTAGGGTTTTCTCAGAAATTCTGGAGAGAAAGAGATAGTTGAACACGCAGTGTTAATGCTGAAACATTTCTCATTTCTATGGATAATACTGGATTTTCTAATTTATATGCTACATGTGTAAGGAAATACACATATGTTGTTATATATGGCTGTAAAAGCATGTACCTGTGCATTTGACTGCGTATTTGTAAGGAAGAATAAGACATTCTCCACTTACTGATGTAAAGCACTGTATAAATGCTACTGTGAGTCTGTACCCGCTTTAAAGAGAACGGTGTAACAGCAGTGTCTTGGAAGAAAAATACACACGCTTCCTGCTTCAAATATGTATACTTTTTACATGGTGCTGTTTGGTTCAGGGATTGACATTTTGGTTTAACGATCATGTTTTTGTTATAACTGTTACTTGATACATATCCCGCTATGGGCAGCATGTGGCAGCGTGGTACTAGACGTAGTAAAGGAAAGAATCTCTGCCTTCTCTTGAAGGAGCTAGTTGGGCACCTTTTTTCAGAGGTAATGGACGTGTTCAGGTCTTCTGGCTGCTGCTAGGGAGCAAAGCCAAGTTTCCAGCCACTTCTTGTCTTCATGCCTTCTTTTTTCACTCTTAGGAGTATAGGTTGGCAACCTTTTTTGCCCCTGTATGTCTGGACCTAAACTCTGGGGAAGGTGTAAGAAAACTTCACAAGCAGTAGGAAGACTCGAACTCTCCTGTGCCCACACACACGGTCATGTTACAGAGAGACATGATTCCCTACCTATGTTGGTGCATCTGATTTTTGTTTGATATAAATAAATTTCTGGGGATTGAGTGCTGCCATGTCAATAACATTGTAATATTAACCATTTTTACTAGTCTTTAAAAAACTTGGAAAAAAAGATATTTTTGCAGCTTTGCACTAAAAACTTAAATTTATTCTCTTCAGTTTTGGCTTGAGAGTTAGCAATCTTTCTTAAATTCCACCTGGAAACATTTTGGCAGTCGGTGTGTGTCCTGGAGTGCGGGTGTAATACTCCTAGAATGAAAATGAGCTTAATAAGCATTCTGTACTAGCTTCAGTTTCCAAGGAGTTGTAATATGTAGCCCCTCATAGAGTGCATTGCAGTAATCTAATCTGGATCGTTGCATCCAAGGTCTATCTGGAACAAAAAACCCCCATGGCTAAATACATTTGAACTTCCATATTTAGAAACTGTCCTGCCCCGTAGCGTAGACTTCATCACAAAGCCTACTGTCCAAATCCCTGCTCTCTTATTTCTCACCTCTACGTACTCACTGTTTTTCCTTAAAAACTTCTTGTTTTGGCCTCAGTTACCTACATCATCTTTCAGTTTTCTTTCTTGTTGTCCTGGTTTGAGGGAAAACAGAACCAACTTTCTGTTCAATAATTTTATTTCTTAGCTAGGCCTCTTCTAACTCTCTGACATTAACAGCACGTTGTGTCGAAAACGGTTCATTCTCAGAGCGATAAGACCAATGTTTACAGTTCATGCCAAGGAATGGTACTCGGAGAGGCTCTTGCTTATACTTATTGCTATAACAACCAAGGTCAGCTAATTCCGTTATTTCCCCGTCGGAGGGTCGGAAGCGGAAAAGCGTAGAGGGGTCCCACCTGTGGGGAGGAGCGGACAGGACAGGTGACCAAAAATTGGCCAACAGGGGTATTCCATCCCATCTGCCCCATGCTCAGTAAAAAAGCTGAGGGATCAAAGGGGCAACTCTCTTCCTTCAGTGGCTGGCATCCCAGCAGGACCCTGTCTGTTCATCTGCCTTTGATCCCGATCCGTCCGTTCCTGACTCCAGCTCTGGAACCTGGTTCCCACCCATTGCTGAGTCCAGTCTGGGACTTCCCCCGTGCCTGCTGGTGACGTCGTCCTGGGAGCTTAGTACAGTTTTGTATATACTGTATCTATTTCATTCTTTTCCTTTTTATTCTATTCTTAACATTTCATTACAGTCATTTAGTTTCTTCTAAACTCATAAATCTCTCTTTACCTCTCCTCCTCATCTCTGTGTAGGAGAGGTTGGGGGGGAGCATCTGTCGCTGGCCATTGGCCAATTTGACCAAAACCACGACACTTGTATGGAAAAGTCACCAACAGGGAATTCTCTCTCAGTAACCACAAGTCTGGTCAAATTGAGACATCTCATTCCCTTTGTTTTTCTAATCTCAGAAGCATTTCTGCCCCTCCATATTTGTATCCTGTGCTGAGTTTTAGGCTCCAATCACCTGAGGGTAGAGTTAGATTGGATATTAGGAAGAAATTCTTTACTGCGAGGCTGGTGAGGTGGTGGAACAGGTTGCCCAGAGAAGTGGTGGATGTTCCATCCCTGGAGGTGTTCAAGGCCAGGCTGGATGAGGCTTTGAGCAGCCTGGTCTAGTGGGAGGTGTCCCTGCCCAGGAAAAGGGGTTGGAACTAGATGGTCTTTAAGGTCCCTTCCAATCTTCCAAACCATTCTATGATCCTATGATTCTATATTCACTTACTATTAATTTTCCTAGGCATTTTACATTCCTTGCTGTCTCTGAAGCAGGCCTTAACTTACTGGCACATATGAGAGATGTCTGCCTCTAGGGTGGTCTCCACATAGCAAATAGCATTCTTCTGCTATCACGTAGGACTTTCTTGTTCAAGTTCGTGAGATCTTTGCCATGTGATTGAAAGGTGCTAAGTTCAAGTTGCTGCTTATGGACTATGTGGTAAAAAACTGTATCTGGATTATTTAAATTAAAAGCAGCATCTCTGCATAAAAAACAGGCCTTAAAAGAAGTTGTGTAGATAATCGATGACATGCGTGTGTCTGGGATGTACCTATGGTACCTATTGACGGCATTCGTAATAGAAGGTTATGCTCTTTGTGAGGGCACATTGAAAAACATGATTCTGCGTCTACACAGTGGAAGACTGAAGGTATAACATCCAAAGAATTTTCATATTTTAGGACTTTACTGCCAATCCTGATGATTATAAAAGCTATCAAATCTTCTTACTTCCCATATTACTGGACATTTTAAAAGACAGAAAGTGTAAGGTGTTTCTCATTTCATAAGAGTTTCCTGAATTCCCAAGATGTAGTTGAGTCGAAGTTGAATGCTTTACTTCGTGGTCACTAAGGCTACAAATATATTTTAATTTTGTTTTACGATGAGAGGTGATATTCTCATAAAAAAGAATCTGATTTTTAGAAAAGTACGAGTATCATAGGGTGTGCTATAAGGCTGTAGGAGCTGGCTGCTTTCCAAAAATTTGGCCCTGTTCTTAGAAGCTGTAATTGAGGATGGAATGTCACGTGGTGTTGTAAGCATGTATCGTGTCCTTTTACGTCTTTTAATCCAGTCTGGCTACGTAGAGATTTTGTACCTATTTGAAACATTTTTGATGGCCCTTCTACAAGGTGGTAGTGTTTAGAAGTAATCTGTCATAAACTCACCATCATGTTTTCCATTACTCTGAAATCTCAGCAGAGAAGCCTAAAAAGTAGTTCAAGGTTTCTGAAATATCCCCTTATCTAAAAGAAAAGTCCTCTTTACTAGTACAGTGGTGGGGCAGCGTGTGTCTGTGAAGCTTCCCTTGTTGCCGCTCCCCAGTCAGAAAGCCAGCTTTTAAAGATCTGATAGATGTCTTAGTATTAAATGTGTGCCATTTCAAAAAGATTTTTCGAAGTGTGCTGGTAAACTCATTCACTCGAGAAAAGAAATCACATGCAATGCAATGATGCACAAAACTTGGCAACAGTCTGACTGTTGCCAAGTAGGAGTATGCCACTAAAAACTGGCGGTATGCTCTCAAAAACAGTGCTTATTGATTTGTAAAGTGGTGACTGGTCTCGGCAACAGGTCTTTGTTCATCAGCTGGAACTGCTAAATATCCTTGGAGTCGCTGAAAGGCGATGTGTGAAAAACTCTGAACAGGTCAGATAGGATGTTGTTTGAGGTGGGTGACTTTGACATCAGAGCCGAAGGACAGTCAAACAACGATTATTGTTTTAGTGTCCGGATCCTGATCTGCAGATCACTTTATTGATCCATATGTGATTTTAGGGGAAAGGAGTGCATGCTGCTTCGTGTATTTCGGCAGCTCTGGCTGTTAGCACAATGCCTTACATTCTGAGGCCATACTGGAAAGCTGCCAGCGCCAAACTCCTGAATAGGCCTCAGGAACACTGAAACTAGGATTTGACTTTAAAAAAGAAAAAAACAACAACAACAAAAAAAAACCAACAAAACCAAACAACGCAACTTAGAAGGAGGACAAACATAAACCAAAACAGATTATTTTAGTTTATTCAAATAACCACGGTTATTTGAAGAGCGTAATATTCTTCAAATTTCTTTAGACTGTGAGTAGGAAGTTCAGTCTGAGCAGAAGTTTAGTATCTGGAAAACTGAAATATCGTATTTGAGAGTTTTCTTCAACATTAAAGCTTTGTCGTTTAGTTGTTTAGGAAAGAAGAAACAAAAATAAGGGGAAAACCAAAAGAACCAGTGACGTTTTAGTATATATAAGAAGTGTTATGATATAGCTGTTTAATGCAGTAAACTGGAATTATTGGCTCCCTCCCTGACCCAGATTTTGTTTAATATTCTGTGTTTCTTTATCCTGTATGTTTACACATTGTGTTTGGGCAGGTGTGAGCTTGCTCTTGTCTGTTCACTAAATGTATGGGAACTTGTTCCGCTGGCGCCTCAAGCTGGGAGGAAGCACGCGGCTGCATTAGCACAGCGCTGAGCCCGCACTGAGCTCCGTGGAGTCACATGGATTTATTTAATTGAGGAATTTGGGCAGGGCAAGGTTTGCTCGTCGGTACATTCAGTATAAACAATCCCAGGCACATCCACTGCAAATACCTAGTATTGCGCTGAATTAATTAGTGTTATGAGATCTCAGGAGTGCAGTGCAAATTACTCATATAAATGCTTTCACATTTTTAAGTATTTCCTCTAATTTTTCATCTTTGCTACACATATTCTCCCTCCGGAACAAAGAACTTGTGATTCATATCCCACATTGTTCAGACTTGTTGAACTGAATGCAGCGAAATCCTATTTTTATCACGGTCACCATTAAAAAGTCAATTTTGCGATCAAATAGTACGCAGTTATCATAGCTATATTGTTTACTGTAAACACTCTACTGAGCGGCAAATACTTCTCTTCTAATGAGGATGTATTTTCTGTCTAAGTGTCTCCCAAACGTCAGTAAGTGTTATCATGTGCTTATTTCAGCAGATACAGAGAACTTTTCCTGCCTCTGACACTTATCTAGATATTTCTATCTATTTTACCCTAAAACTGAAATATTCTTCCACAGAGGCTTGCCCGGGTTTTGAGGATAATATAATTGGTTTCAAACCTAAATTTCATTGTAGATTACATTGTACTTGCGATGGATCAAAAGAAAGAGACTTGGAATTTGGAAGAATCTGCCCTGAGTATCTTTCAGGGATGCTCTAGTTCTTGATTTTGGTGTACTGCCGTTTTACAGGTACAAGCATTTTACTCAAGGTTTCTCATTTAAGTAAGAGCCAATAGAAGTTTGTAGTATTTGTTAATGCTTTTGTTATTCTTACATCTTAATTGTAATTATATTGTAGCCAGATGATTTTTCATATACCTTTGAATTCTATTAAATTTGTAATTTGTGTGAGAGACCGGCTAAACTGGAGCTGTATTAAAAGTAAGAAGCAGAAAATAGGTTTTGCTGTCTATGATACCTCCAGGAGAAGGATTTTGTATATTGAAAAGTTATACCTCTCCTTTGCTTACAGAAATGAATTTATTTTATGTTTTGAGGTTTAATGAATGTGATATAATGTATACATACTGCTCAGTGTGTATATTTATATATATCTATATTTATATGTTAGCTTTGCAGTCTTTTCCACATATGGAAGAATTTTTTGAGATCATGTTTAGCTGTAGAAATCTCTCCCCCTCACTTCCCCTGAATGTGTGTGTTAGAATATACAACACTTATATAGAGGTTTACATTTATCTTATATTTCTTACTAGAAAAATTATCTGCCACCATCCTAGTCTAAAATAGGTCTTTAGACCAGCTAAAAGAGCCAAACATGCATTTCTGGGAGACAGTAACTTGATAACAAAAGTTGCATATCTGGCGCTGGTTCCTTAAGTGAGATAACATGTCACAGGCTTTCACTACAAAGGGGACCATAAATTTTTGCATTGCAAATCTGATTTCACGGACCACTTCTTGTAAGAAGCATTGGGTTTCCGCTTCATCTAGTGATAAAGCTTTAGAATGCAAGAGTATCTGGTGAAACATCTTATTCATGTTAACGCTAGTCTGGGTGTTGTAAAGTCAGTGGTCAGAAACAACCTTTCGCTTACCCCCATCACCAGTCTTTATGTTTGATTTTAACCTAACTATGTACAGTCGAACAAATGGAGAGATGGATTTTATGGTCATTTTCATAACGGGATGATGCATGCTTGCTTGTGACCCCTTCTGTTATGGATAGGTTTGAAAATAGACCGGTGACACAAATCCCTATTACTGAAGCTATTTTGAAGATTTATTCAATTTTTGAATATACAAATGAAACACAAAAGAAAGCCTTAAATGAATCCACTGTTAGTCTTTCCCCTTTCCAGTTACAGGCTCAGTTCTTCAAATCATTCGTGCACGAAACCCTTCTGTACTCAGTTGTTCTGTGTACGGAGAGTTTATGAGGTTAGTCCTCAGCTATGTTTGCTCCTAGAAATTGAGTAGCAAATAAGAGTCTCGATAAGCTTTGAAAGATTCTGATTTTAAGCTAAATTCTTGATTTGAAAGAAATGTCATTACTTAGCAGGTAGATTTCTGTGTCACAAGGGGAAATTAATATTTGTAAATGTAATTGTTTGCTGTAAGCAGGACAGTTTCACACTCCAGAGCCAGTAGTTACATGTTTAATGACCCATTAGTAGCCACAGATAATAAGGAGAGTAGCATAAATCAGTCATCAGAAAGTTAGTTCAAGAGATGAGCAGGTTATCACTAGATTTATTTAACCCAAGTTAAGACATTAATTCTTAACATGCCGACACATGAAAGGAAATGTGACGAGCCTTGTCAGGAAGGGTCTTCTGTTGTGGGAAGAGGGCCAGAAAAGCTTAACTCATCAAGTTTTTAATGTTGCCTATGTTGCGAAAGCTTTTGTCTAAAAGGAGGTTAGGATTTTTAATTTTTTTTATTTATTTTAAGAATGGATTTTATAAGGATACTTGCATGCCATAAAAGTGAAGGGGCATGCGTGCAGTCCTTCACCTTCGTGGAAGTATTTGCTGCCTGTTTTTTGCGTCAGATGCACTACATTCTTCACTTCAGGTAACCACATCCTATACACCAGCAGGCCTCATAGTAAGGCAGAATTTTGCAGTCTTTGATTGCAGCTACGTTAGGGTTTTGGTTCTGATCAAGAGCGCAGATTCGGATCAGATCTCCTGATCATTCCCACTACGGTTCGTGTCTAGAAGTGGTGCTGGAGTGGGCACAATGGATTCCTTTTTGATTAAATTTAGCTGAAAGATGCATTCCAGGGTGTCCCCCAACACAATGAAATTGCTAAAGGGAATTCGGTCTTGGAGACAGAGCAAAATTAATCCAAAACAACCCCCCAAGATAGGTGTATTGTACAGATGCAACTCTCAGAACCAGTTGTATTGGCTATAGATCCGTTGTTGGTGCAACAGGCTGCTAAATATAACCTCTTGCAACTATTTCATGCCCATCGGTGATCGAGAGCATGCTATGTGCAGAATGCTTACGAATAGGCTTCTAATTTCTGGCATCTGTTTCGTAAAATTTTTTAGATATACTTAATCGCGTAGACCATGCTTAAAGTTATCCTTTGTCTCTAATCTGCTGTGTAAGGCAGCCCCTTTTATCTGCAGGCCACTGTCTCAAATTTACTACTGAAACTGATGGACCTGAAAGAATTGATGGCTGAGAAATGTGCCTGCAAAACTTGCATTGAGATGCACTTCAGTAGTGAAACAGAAGACACCTTTATACAAGTTTTCTACAGCTGTGTGTAGTGTTTTCCAAGCATCATTCTTTCAGTTCTTCACCCTGTTAGTTTGAAGCCAGTTTTGAGGGTTTGACGTTAGGTTTTGTGGCAGTTGGACCAGAACTGTAAATGATATTTATTAACAACAGATACTTCTTTTTAAGATGTTAAGTAAATACGATAAGTAGCAGCACAGAAAAAAAGAAAGGACTAGCAAAATGATGAGATAAAATCAATGAATTACTAATCTATAAATAGTCCATGTGCAAAGTCTGTCACAGTACTTGAGGTTATACCACTGTACCGTATCCGAATATATGTCCACATTAGAGACTTGGATGTCGGTCCTAAAAATACCATTTTTAATAATTAAGAATTAAGAATTTTTAATAATTAGAGTGTATACTAATTTATTAATTCATATGGTATTTCTTGAATTTTGTGTTTTTCCCTTTTTGTTTTTCTGTAATTGAGACTTTGCTTTGCAGGTTTTGTCATTGAGCTGCTGTTCTTGACCGTATAAACCAGCGAAAGATCCAAGTTTAAAAAGCAGTTAATGTACACAAACATTAATCAAAAATAGCTTGATTATAGTTTATTGTTTGAAAGAGCCATAGATTAATGATTCTGTAGGATACACACTGATATGAAAGACTAAGCATTCTTCTGGAAGCCTCTGATCCAATATTAATAAATGATAAGGCATAACTGCAGCTTTTATTTTGCTTCACAGTATGTCAAGAATGCAAAAACAGGTAATGAACTTAATTTGCCTCAGAACGTCGGTGAAGAATTCTGTATTCTCTAACTTTATGTGTTTGCATTGAGGTACCAAACCTTGGCTTCTTGATAGAGTAGTTTATTCATAAAACCAGTGAAAACTTATAATCCTGATTCTTACACACTTTTTATCCATTGCTTTTGGGTAGTTGTTCCTATCCATACAGAAAAATCTGTAAAGCCTGTAACACTAAGTTAGGATTTACATCATTAAATATCCACTCCTCAAAATGTCATAGGCAGCGGAATGACAAGGTCAGTTGAGTTTTGTCTCATAACTTTGATCCAATGGACTGGAGGGAGGTAGTGCAGGCTTAAAACCAGCCTGTCTTTATAATGGGAATAGTAAATGATCAATCAGTTCTCCTGATACTCCTTTAACATCTTGCATCTGTACATTTTGGCTTCAGTTAAATTAAAAGCTGACAGCAAATATCATGAAATTTTTGTTCTTTAGTTTAATCCTATTTTTTTAATGAAAAAGAGGGTTGACGTTCTGTGATATGTGTGGGAATTTTACTTTCTCCTCGACTATCATCAAGTGGCAAGTGTTTTTAGGTCGGTACATACGACATGATTAGCTTAACGTATTAGGTGATAAAGCACATCATTATGGCATGTTGGCTTTTCTGATAGGGATGCTAAGTGAGTGAGCTCTGCTTAGGTTAACGCAAGTTTTACGGTACTATTTATCTTCTATAAATAATTAGTGTGTGGAATTGAAAATGAGATATGAACAGATTTTCCGGAGTAGGTATAAATCAAGTCAAAAATATTATAGAGATACAGTTTTTTTTTTAAAAAAGATAGTATATTAAGACTGGTTTTGAGGTTGCTCTTAGTATTAAAAATATAAAATTCAGTGAAGGTTTTTTTTTCCTATTCAGTTGTCTCTCAAAACAGATCGCTGTGTTTAGTTTTTTATGAACTTGTTAATCACTGAAATTGGAAAATGCGTAATAAACTCTTTGTGTACAGAATAAGATCATGGCACAGACATTCTCACTAAAACAGATGTGAGGGAAAAAAGATGGAAGAGGATTTTTCTTAATTCTAGATGTTGAAGGCAAAGTGGACCATGATCCTAATCCGCACCTGACCACTCAATAATTTCTTAATTACATCTGTAATGGTTTTCAATTGTTTTGAATGCAGTTAGCCATATCTTTTAGAAAGTGTCTGAGTCTTGATATAAAACCTTGAAGTTACCCGGTACTGATGTGCTATTAAAAAATACGTACCATGTTTGTCGCCTAATTACTTCCTATAAACCTCCATCTAGCTTTTTCCTGCCAGAGAAAGAGCTGCCTTCTTTTCCGTCTGTGTTAGTTAATCGTGGTCAAGCAATCTTTAAATGTTTTCTGAGTGACCGGTGAGGTTGAGTCTGTTTTGTTTCTCACTGCCAAGTTTATTTTTCAGTAATTTTGTAGCTGTTTCCTGGTCTGGTTACAGTCTTTCAAATATTCATAAGAGTATGACGCCAGCACCAGCTGTATAATTCTGTTAATGGTCTTGTGCTACTGCATACGGACGCAGCAAAGCTTTTGATTTTTATTTCTCTGCCTGTATTTGTCCTTGCCAATTCAACGTCGTGACCCATGCTCACTTCCACTGTCATCTGTAAAGCCCTTTTTGATATCATCGATTTCAGGCGCTCTCCCCTGTCCTCTAAGTTCGCCCTGTGTGTTTTCCATGAGTTCAGCCTTATGCGTAAGTGGCTGGTCACATTTATTCAGCTAATCCCAAATACGTTCACTTTTCCAAGCCGTCTTTGTCAGACTTCTCTTTCAAATCAGGGGGATGCAGAACACGTTTGGGATGAGCAGAGATACCTGCAGGTCCCTTTCCTGCTCCGGCAACATCCATTCGATGCTGACACTGTGTCTTGTGGCACATAATCAAATGCCTTACAGAAATCGCAGCGTGTTATTTCAAAGCACTTACCTTAGCAAAAAGGGTCTCTGTGTAATTGAAAAAGATAGAAAGTTATTTTGACAGGACCAGTACTCAATAAAGCAACTTGATTGATGTTAACTGAGCTCTAGCTTTTAATTTATTGCTTATTGTATATCAGGATCAGTGTCAAACTATATAGTCTGTAATTTCCCATAATACTCTTTAAAAATATTTGACAATATTTGATTTTTCAACTCTCCTAGAATTCTGCCAAAAAGAGATGACACAAATAATTGAAGTAAAAATGAACATCTGCCCATGTGGAGAATTACAATACGCTGAACAGCAAACCAGCTGTATTTAGTTAGGAGGAGTCATTTGGAAATGTACCGCGTTGCCCATTTTGTTGATTATTGCTGTTTTTAAAGATATCACCGAAGATTAACCTAATGCGTTCTGTTAGTGAAATAGGATCAAACTACTCAGTGGAAAAGAAATCCCCGAGTCTTTCTTCAACCTTTACTCGGGCAAAACTCTCGTCAACTTCAAAGTCCGTTGAATTAGCGTTAGTTGGCCTGAGTAAAAGTAGCTCCCGTGGAATTCAGAGGGAAGGACTCTTATTTTCGGGGAGGCGAACCCAGCTCACGGGAAGTTTTACAGAATCGGTCCCTTTGTTTCAAAAATAAATAAGAATATTCAGGCCTAACTTTGTCGTTGCTTTGTGGTGTAGTTGTGCAGACCTTATAACGAAGACGTGTTCCAAGTTAACTGTAAAAAAATTTACCCACATTTCTTCTGTGTTAAATGATAGCTAAGTTTATAGTGGACTGTCAGCTTTCTTTACTTAATTCTGCAACATGCAAGACATCTATCTTAACATCTGGTTTTTAATAACAGTTGACATCTGGGAGCTCTTTTTTATTCCAAGAATGGACTAGGAACAGTAGTGATGCTGGCAGTGTATATTTTCAGGCCAAAATTCCTGTCCGTTTCAATCATAATTAATTACCATTCATTTTATTTAGTTTTTCGATTTAATTAAGTGCCAGCAATATGTTACACCAGCTAACTTTCAAAGTTTTGAAACTATAGAGTCTAATTTTTTTGTTCCTAAAATATTAATGGGTGAATTTTAAGGTTATCTAAAATGATAAGATTTTATTTGATTTTGAAAAGCTGAGTTAAATGAAAAGCATTGTGTTGTGCACCTCCGTTCCAGAAGCTGAGTATCGCATCGGAATTTGACATAGTAGAACTATATACGGGTATCGATATGCACGTACACATCTGTGTGTGCGTAGGTAAAGAATCCTTATAAAAAATGTACTTTTCAGCAAACGTATCCAGGGAAGAACATTTCACTCTCCTGGCTTAGTTCACGGTGGTTTTTTATTTTGTTCTTTCTCACTTCAAGTTTATAATAAATGAAAAGGAAGACCTTCTGCTTTCAGCGTACCTACAGTAAAATAATCTCTTTTAAAACCAAATTAAGGGAAGTTTTATGATTTTTTTGTATCTGCAATTAGTGTTATCTATCATTAAAATGCTAAATAAATGAGTAATCCTCATGGATCAAAAATGGAAAAAAGGAGAGAAACTGCCTAATAGTATTGAGCAATGCGCAGCGCTTAAGGATTGCTTAAAAGATAGATTTAACCGATAACATGTTAGAAAAGTGTACTTTGCTCATGATAGATTTTTTTGGTTCTTTGGCCGTTTTGTATCTTTTAACCTAACAGAATGTAAGACAATTTGATTATAGTAATTACTTTGCTTACTTATAAGCTTTGATGCAATTAACAAATAGATAATCTTTTAACATTTAATCATACAATCTGCTTCCTACACACTGCTTTAACTCGGTGGGAAAAATGTTTACGTCACTGTTCTTGTTTTTTTCGGTTGCTATAGATGCAGATTCTTGTACATGTAACGAACGTGTTCAGCTGTTTTTGCTGGCTTACTTTAAAAAAAAAAAATCATGTTTTTAACAGCCAAGAAAATTGTCTTTTATGTGCACAAAAGTAACTAACGTTTTCTTCTTTCATTCCAATGCTAACGTCTTCTCTGTGCATCTTGTCTGGCACACAGGATGACGAGGAGGGTATATGGGCATAGCCGTTCCCATAAACCAAAGTTCCAGTTTTGTTTTGAGGGGTGAGAAACTCTCTTTTTCTATCTCTTTCAAGTTGCAGTCTAATTTTTATTGTCTTATTTTAAACTGCATGGAGCTGTGTGTTTCTTGACAAGTGTGTTTGTGAACCGTATAATGTTCATGTGTGATGAACAATGAGAAACTGTGTCGAATGTTTTAATGGTCTAACGGTTTAAATGTTTTCATAGCCTATTGTGGCTAAAAGTGTAGGTGGGTATAAACGTTAAAAGGAGTGTGTTTGTTTCTGTTTGTGTCTGTCTAAACAATTTCCTGGTTTCAGTAGAGAAGGATTTCTTTAAACTAATATTAATCTGCTATATGACTATATTTTTTCCTGTAAGAAAACTTCAGTATCTTTGCAGAATGAGTATGAAAGTTTGATACTTAAGGAAGTTTGCCATGGATTAGCCGTACAATTTTACTGGAATAGACTTTATAATATGCATGGAAAAAATGAGACTACCTATTAAGCGAAAAAGTTTCAGAGAAATCGTAAGATGTGCAGCAGATGCTTAATAAGGAAAGTGTAATCTATCTATGCAGTAAATGCTCTTTGCCTGAAATAAGCTGATGGACTAACATCCATACAATAATTTGGTTGTGATTTATAAGAGTCCAAAGTGCATCTTATTTTGTTTAAGTTTCTTTCAATTATGAGTAAATTGTGTGTCAGTTGTTGATCAGGGCATAGCCGCTCTTTCGGTGCTTGCCTTTGACGCTGTGGGTGATTTGTAGCTCGTGATCGCCGTGTCTCAACATCGCTAAGGGCATCAGGCCTGGAGGTGCGCTCAGAGAAAAGGTTGCTCATGTCACTGCTTCTTAGTGGAACAATTCCGTGTACTGCAGTGGGACTGTTCAGAGGAGCAAAAGCTACTCACCATACGTAAAATGAACGTGTCATTAAAGCTGCCATATTTTGCTCTCTATCGCTTTGGCCCCTGTCACCCCAAGTCAAAGACTGTATGGTTTGTTTGGCTTCCAGTAGTGTTACGAGCCACGGTACAAGTCAGTCATTCGATTTGACAGGAATAAAATCTCCAAGGTAACTTCTGTTCTTATACAATTACCTTTTAGAACAGTTGTGAAATGCCAAATTAGTATTATTCATAATGAATAATTCGCATTTCTTTTAAAAAAAATGAAGCTGCTGAGGATTTCTATCACAGAGAAGTTTAGGATTCAGCAGTATTAAAATAAAATAATGGGCACTGTGATACCATTAACATTTAAAAGAAAGCAACCTTGGTTTGTCAGAGTGTAGTTATAAACCTTTTTTGGTTCTGTGCTTTCTGAATCAATTTAAAATGTCATATTGTACAGGTTGTATGTGGAGATAAACACTGTGTTTATGGACACACGTGTTGCATGTGGTAACAGTAGGAAAGGATGTGACTCATGTTCTACATTTTTTAGTTACACTTTCTTATTTCCTGAAAATAAGCAGCCCTTAAAAAGAACCTAGAATTGTTCTTTTTCGTATAAAAAATGTAAAAAAGGTTTATGGGTTTTGTTAATGTTGTGTTTTAAGTAATTAGCAAGTTCTGTTAACTGCAGCTGCATGATATTTTAATAGCAGTTTATGATGTTATTTAAAAGTAATGTAATTTTCAGCTGTTTGTCAGCATCATTCTTCTGTTTTGGGTGTGGAGAGCAGATCTTTGTTTATTTTCCAGGCCCATATATATTTCCAATTTAAAAACAGACATTCCTCTCTGACTCTTTTGTTCAAATGCCAACATAATTTATCTGGTATCGTTATATACCAGTCTCTTGACAAATAACTTGTTTGCTGTTTCTTTTCCAGTGGGGCAGCAGTGCAAAGGCAGTGTAACAGAGAGCTGGTAGCAGGCACAGCCTGCCCTCCAGACCGCTCGCGGGCAGACCTGTCCTGGGACGTAGAATAGCCGTGAGCCTGGTGGAAAGTCTAGTTCCATCGTAAGGCAAAAATTCATGTCATAGACCTCCTTCCCTAGGGGGAAAAAAATAATTCAAGTCCCAGACCTATAAACCTTTCTGAAAATACGTGTGGTAATACTAAATTTCCTCATAGTCACTGTTAAGAGCTGTAAGTGTATCTTACGATAGAGATACTTACAAAAGATATACTTAGAAAAAACAACGGATAAACTTCTCTATTTTGCACAGACTTGAGAGCTAACATCGTGGTTTGGCTGTTGCCACTCATGTAGCTCAGCAGTGTGGTTTGCTCAGGTAGAGCTGAGCTCTTGTACGAAACCAGGGCAAAACTGGATTTAGTTCTCAGAAGTATTCTTGAGGAGTAAAAGTTAATGACCTAAACTACCTTCTGGGTCTTTATTCCTACTTTCTGATGTTCAAGCAGAGCAGCACTTAAAAATTGATTGTAAGGTAATTCTGTGGTACTTTCTGCCACACAGACTAAAGCCCTGGATCTCTTAAGGAAATTAAAATTTTGGCTAATTGGATTATTTCCTGTTTCTACTTACAATCAAAAGGCTGATACAGTTGAATCTTGCAGACGTCGTCTTTGTAAAATACACGTTTTCCCACATTTTTTGCTCTGTAAAACGTCTGGGCATTATTATTAGTGCTGTTATTATGACTTCCTGGATGATATTCCTTTTCGAATCCACTTTATGATGCTGTCGTTATAGATTGAAAGGAAAAGTGCCTGTGACTTAGTTTTGTCACATCTTTATAATTTCTATTGCTATTTAAATAAGACGCACAAGATTTGTATTGGAGGCATATGGCTCAAGGGTAAATGAATTTAATAGCTCCCATGGTTAGTAATCAGGGTGAAACGAACTCTCTTGAATGTTGCATTACTGTTTAAAAGCAGCATTGTTAACATGAGAAGAATATCCAAGTAATTAATGACAATAAATCCATTTCTGTGTCAAAGCTCTAGGCATTAACTCTTCACTCCAGAGCACTCCGTCCTGTGTTTTTGACAGTGCAAGTACGAGGAGTCTGGCTGCTCTTCTCACCAAGGCAAGGTGGTAAAACTCCCCGAGCCTCCAGGAGTGCTGGGTGCGCGGTTCCCTCCGATTATCTTCATTGCCCCGGGGCTGCGGGATTAGGCAGGACGAGTCGACTCTTTTTGCGAGTGGTCAAACTGGTGAACTTCCAGCAGCCTGTTGAAATAGGTCTGGAGACTAGATAAATGGAACGGGAAGGAGGTTTCATCTCCATGTAGGAAGGAGCTGATTTCACTCTTAATAACGCAAGGACTCTTAAAACAGCCCTTAATTCATGGGATTAGACATGTTTCTACCATTCTTCCTCTCTCACTTTCTCCTGATTTTCATAACAAGTAGTATGGCTGAGGGAAATCAAATCTCTCAGTCAATTCATTGTATACTAAATGCAGACAACGCAGTTAAACTGGGTGTGGGTCTTGTTTGGAAGAGCTTTCCTGTGGTTTTGGTGGGGTGTTTTTATGCAGACTTCTACCAAAAGCTAATTGTGAACATGAGAACACTGAGAGACCCAACGAGGACAAATGTGAGGCATATATTTTGTGTTGGGGAGAAAAATATAATTTTAGCAAGATTTTAATTTTCTAAGTATTTGAACCTCAAGAATGTGGATTTTTGGAAAAAAGACCTTCACCTTTTTTGTAGTCCATATATTTGCCGTGATTTTTAGTTATACAGTTCAAATTATATAAACTATGGATGCAGCAGTTCCATTGCAACACACACTTTTGTTTATGAACCAAAGCATATTAATGTCTTCTAGATTCTCAAAGACACGTTTGTTTTGGTTTAAAAAAACTTGTGTACAAAGCGTACAATAATTTTGAAAACTGACTATCAAGAGATTAAGGGAATCTTAATTTGATTTTTTGTTGCAGTAGCGTCAGCTAAATGATATGCTTTTGAATTGTAATTGATTTCTCTTTAAAAGTTTTTTTTTTTTTTTCTACGAGACAAAAAGCACCTGAGAGACCAAAATGTTCAGCTTCTGAACTTGTTTTGTTTCAAGTCTAATTTTATGCTGATTATGATACTGAGTTACACTCAGCCTATCCTGCTAGGCTCGCTAGCGTTGCTTCAGGTACCACGCAGATAGCCTCATGCAATCAAAAGTTGTCCTGGGGCCACGAGGTAGTACTCTGCCTAAGCAAGGGTAGTCCAGCCTGGTCCTCTAATTACGTTTAAAAAGTAGTAAGTTAAAAGTCGGTGAAGTATTTTTAAACTTTACTGCTTCAGTGCTCAAATGCTACAGAATAGTGACATGAAATGATGGTGGAAACATCGCGTGGCAGGACGAGGATGTGTTGTAAGGTTATAGAGAGCTCGTTACTCATTGAGGAGCAGATGAGGTGCTCAGGGATATCTCACTGGCCAGCAAATTTGGTAGCGCGTGTAGCTGCACTGGTCGGGGCTCGTTAGAAACAGGATCTCTTCCCCTCTTCCTCACCCTTACAAAGGTAAAAAAAAAAAAAAAAGAAAATCAGGAGGTGATGATAAGGCTTAAGAATTAAGCCTATATAGCAGTCTGTCAGGAGTAACCGAAGCCATGTGACTCAGAAAATACAGTTCGTGGCACAGCCGAGGTGTGCGCAGGCGGAACACAAGTGCTTGTTTTTTCCTTCCCAGTTCCGACCACCGAAGTGCAGCAGACACTGGAAAACCAGTTAGGACTTTGCCACGAGTTGTCCATGTGTGTCTGTAATAGCAATCAACACAAGGCCTGTTTGTACAGTATTTTATTTGTACAGTACAGTAGACATTATTCTTTGTCAGATGTGAAGTAAATCAGATGTTTTAAAAGATGTTTAGGAGTGTTTGGACAAGTTTACTGTCTGTTATATCCTCAGAGCAGGGTTACCTTCACACTCGAAACAAAGACAGACTGAAGCTTGTGCCTGCCAGCAAATGATGTCTAGTGTTTTTGAAGATAGGTCGTAAAGCTAGTCTGCTAAATTTGCATTTAGGAGTTGAACATAAAGTCTGTAATTTTAAAATACCGCCTTAGTAGTCACTGTAGAGGCATTCTTCAGGGGGCATCAGCGTCCTTCAGTAACAAACAACCCTTCAAAGCATAACTTGTCTCCAGAAAGAGTAAAGCTTAATTATTCCTCAGGCAAATACTCACTGCTCACTTCTAACTGTTGGATGTGTTCTGTATGTGTTTTCGGGGAGGAGGCGGCTGTTTTAAAACAAATGTGGTGCCTAGCTTTGTCTTTGTTGAGATGTGGTGAACAGTTTTCTTTCAAGATGTCCTTACTAATAGCAGTATAAAGCGTAACAAAATTTGGTCATGTTACTATATAAGGATATGTTTAAAGACATTAACTATTAGCTATTGTTCTGCTTTTTGTTTTCATTATTTCAAGTCAAGATTTTTGTAAATAATTTATTTTTCTTTATGTTTGGATGTTCTGGTTAGCCTGTTTTGGAAAAAACATGTTAACTTTGCAATGAGTCTCGGTAGCATGCAAAGCAATGGAAAAATAAGGAGCATGAGTGTTTGCAGTGTTCATTTTAATTCTCTCGTAGAGTGTATGAATACTAGCTCTACGCTTAATTAGCTAAGTGGGTGTTGCTACATTGACTGGAGCCCAAGGGCATTTTGGATTTGTGAATTTTTAGACATGATTGTTGTTTTACTGCAACTTGCTTTTTACTAAACAAAAGGAGGAACCTCCCTAGGAATGTTTGTTTGCCAAACTACGGACAGATTTGCGACTAGTCTTCATTCCTGTTAAAGTACTTTTTTTCATTATGGAAGACGTCTATAGTTCTTATTTTAATTGGGAAATTTCATATTGGTTAAAAAGTTACCTTTCTTTTTTTCTTAAAGGTGTCATTACTACTGCTGGTATTTCCAGATATTAATTGCCTGCTGTCGAAGACAGAGGGTTTTCATTAAAAGTACATAGGAATTTATTTAGCTGTATGTATTTGGTTATTTTTTTATTGATTATGCACTGGAAATACTTGAATCGCTTGACAAACCTGAAACTTTTTCCGTATTTCCTATGGAATGGAAGATCAGTAAAGCAAGTTCACTATTGTTCTTTAAAAAAAAAAATAAAATAAATTTCTGTTACACCACAGCTATGGCCAAATACAAAGTTGAAACCCTGGGCCCATTGGAGTCGATGAGAGTCTTGTTATTTATTTCAGTACTGTTGAGTTTTCACTCAGAGCGGTTTCTGTCTTTTGATTTTTTCATAGTCTTAGAAAAAAAAATCTGTGCGTATACATATGTGTATTCTCAAAGAGATTTGTACAAATTACATGTCTTTTACTTTACGCCGACAGGCATTTGTCTTGTCTTACCCTTGGTATTTATGAGACACCAAATCACCCTCATGTCTAGCTATAGAGCGTTGTTCTATAAATTCAAAACTTTTTTGTCTGTCACTTGTATTTTAGCTGTGTGAGGCCATTCTGCCTGAACTTTGGCCTCAGCTTCTTCACTGCAGGTGCAGACGGTGTGCAAACAATCTGAAAATGTAGCTGACGAACTGAACTTCAAAGCGTTTGATGTAGTCAGCCTAAAGACAGCAATCACAGGGCCCACAGTCATCGGTCGAGCTTTTATAATCTTCCATAGTAAAAGTAAATAACACACTGGAACGATTTCTAACAACGTAGAAAGTGAGAAAAGGCAGTATGTATTTTCATACCTAAGCTTTGTTTCGAAATGTTGTAGTTGCTGTAAGCAGGAGTAGATAATCACTGCCTTCATACCGAAAGAAGCAATCCCATAATTTAGATATAGTTTAATATCTGAAGCTAAGCTGCCATCTTGAAAAAGTAGCAAAAAGCTGCTTTAAAGTGATGAATTCAATGCTAAATTGCAATTTGATGGCTTGCACTTCTACAAATATTCATGTGAACATGTGAAATTAATATTATTTTTCTTGAAAACAGTTTCAAGCAGTTGTTTGTGCTTATTAGAGTACTTGAGTATAGGACTTGCAGCACAGCATTCCTCTTGGAAAGGCTCGGTTTGTTTGGAAGCAGAAGTACCACCTCACATAAAGACCTAATAAAAGGTCGTACGACCTAACTTTTGAATGTAAGATTTTACAGTTGAATACTAAAATATGAAAAAAGAGTCCATTTTGAATAAACATGAGATTTATATAAAACTGCTTTAGGAAGTTAATGAAAAATACAAGCGAAAATGTTCAGTAGAGTACAGAAAGTAATACCTAATAAAAAATTATCTATTTTAATATAAATAAACGTATTTATTCTCTGTTAGTTACAATGCTATAGTGCTGCTTTCAAAAAAAAAAAAAAAAAAAAACCAAAACCCAAAAAGAAAACCTCCCTGTGCTGACCTAATTAACATCAGTGAAATACCAGTTGTCATTGTCCTTGCGTATGTCTCTTGATTCCCTCAAGGAAAGGCTTTGATAGGTGATGACTGCTGTCACAGATCTCCAGTCCCACCAGCCACAAGGCCTGGAGCCGGTTTGAGACACATCCCTAGCTCTTCTACTTCATGTTATTCTGGCAGTGGTTTCTGACGCAGATTTTCAGATCACACACATGCGATAATGGAAGCGCTTCACCTGGGTGTGGTGGCGAGAGCTCAGACGGAGCTGAGTGAGGTGTAGATGCAAAGAAACAAGTACAAAAAGGCATTTGGCTGTTTCAGCAGGTGTGTACTACTTGTATAGCCGTTCCCTTTTTCTGCCAAAGAAAAGGCATTGGGTGCGATGGGATTGTCTTGAGTTTGAGCCTCGAATCAGTGGCTGAAACATGATGATTTATAAATAATTCTGTAACAGAGAGTACAACTCAGAAATCTAGGAAAAATATTTCTTCCTGTGATTTAATTAAGTTCAGTGTCAAGCATCTTGTGAATGTTGCTTTGACAACATTAATCTCTTTGTATACTTATGCTCCAGCAGCAAATACTAATGTAATGGATTTGAAATAGTTAAGGAATGCCTGTTAATATTCCTCGTTTTGCTATACCGTCCCACTCTAATTAGGCATCCAGTTTGACATCAATATTCTCATTTGTTTTGTACTGATTTCCCATTTCAAGAGACCACTAGGCAAAGAGCAGCTTTAGTTGTTGTGCTGGAGTGTCCCTGCCCGTCACAAATGGCAGAGCCTTGCTGCTTCATTTTGCTTTGGTTTTGATCTTTGCTTTATAGACAGTTCACCAATGAAAATGTTTTCAGGCCTGTTTTCCAGAAGAGCAGTGATGATTTCAGTGGTTCCCTCCTGGAGCCTTTCAGATCATCTGGCTGGGCAGATCGTGCACGAGCTCTTCTTCAGCCTGGCTCAGTTCTACCAAACACGGCCAAGCTGGCTATACAGTTCATGGACTAGTTTTATTCTAAGCTAGATCTTTTGGACTCAAACGAGCAAGCTACTCGCTTTGACCAGCTGTACTGCAAGATTTGAAGAAGTCGTAGAAGGGAGAGGGACAAGCAGCTGGAATCTCTTTCAACAGCATATCTGGATGTAGATGAGGATACCTGTCCACAGCCTTGGGCCCTGGGCAGAGCACTCCACAAACAGCTGTGCCAGTCGATGACGGTATTACCACCCACCTTCATCTGCTTGTTACTACTTTTCTCCTAGAGATTGTTACCCTCCCAGATCTCTCAACAGGAGAAATCACTCCCATCAATCCCGTATCAACTTCAAGCAAACTGAGCCAGGTTAGCTTAAACAGGGAGGAATACCCATTCATCAGGCGAGCCTGTTTCTCCTTGCCTGGTGTGGATTAGAGAGCACGCTGACATTTCTGACTTTCTGTTGGAAACTGTGTGGTAACATCCAGCTGACGGGTAGTGAGGAGCAGCTAGCGGCGGTAACATCTTCAAGTGGAAAAGCACAGTCTGGAAGAGAATTATGTCCATAAATTAAAAACAAAAAGACCCTTACTGAAATCACTTTATCTTCAAAGGCTCTTGCACCAATTTAGGTAATCAGGTTATTAAAATAATTTAAATTAAACCAGTGCACTTTTCTTGTTTAACTAATCAGAATCAGAACCTCTTTGTTCGTTTTGCAGATAGACATATTTTTACCAGATGCAAGCACGGAGATCAGCAATAAATGATACTTTCCATTTTAATATAGGAGCTATACTTTTGGATAGTAAATCTGTGTTAAATTCTAGGAAAACCAGTTTGTANATTAATAATATGATTCATTTTGGCACACAGAGTTCTAGGACCTTGAAACACCTTAGGTGATGAATCTCAAGCAAAGCTAAAAGCTTTGCTGCTTACAGTAGTCCTTAAAGCCCGTCCGTAGGCCTTGGCGGGTGACGGCTGTTCCCCGGTACGGCTGAGGCCTACCTCTGCTCGCTGGAGCCCTCGGAGCAGCCCGGTACAGTCACATCCTTCGTGGAGTGTTTTACATCTGTTGACCTGGCTCCTGCGTGTGAGTTTTTCATGAGGATTCATTTTAGTTCTAAGAGTACAGACAGGGTCAAATGTAACCACTGAGGCAAGTTTTTAACGGTTTAGGAATTCTGTTAGCTAGGATGATTTTGATTATGGCAGTTAGAGGCTTTAGGTCTGACTTACGTTGGTTCTGTACCCCTGTAGGAATTTATACCTGTGTAAGTAATAACAGATCCTAACGGTTTGGTTGAATTAAGTTGTGTTCAAGCCCTTTGGGTGGAAAGTGCTCTGAGATTGCCCTTACATTTTTTAATGTAATTGGGTATTATATCCTACCTGCGTTAATTGTGGGGAAAAAATAGGATAAAGGTGAAAAGCTTTGCTGCTTTTGCAAGTTTTTTTTATAGTAGCTCCTGATCTAATGCTTCAGTGTCATGCTACTGAAATAATTTTTTACCAAAACTCTAAATTTTAATTTCTGCCTAACTCTATGCTATGCTTACGATCTAAATCTGTGGTTAGATTTAATGAAAAGGGGAGTCCGTATCCACCCTGTTTAACGTAGCCCCACTCGTACTGTCTGAGGCTGACAACTTTGCTGGGAAATTTGCACAGGCTCTGCAGCACCCATCTGCCAGCACTTCCCAGTGATAGGTCATCTTTTTAAAGACTTATAAAACTGCTTGAAATCTGTTTGCTGATTTCTCCCAGATTTCTTTATCAACCACATTCAGTTTTTGATCCATCTTTTACGCAATTCTGGTCATTCATCTTCTAGGAGATCTTTTTCTTCATTTCTAAATTTGCTCAATTTCTAATGTCAGTGGCAGAAAAGTTAGTAAGAAACTGTCTTATTGTAATTATTTTGTAATTCAGGTGAACTATTTTACAATTGCAGTGTTGAAAATCAATTTACCTTCAGGCTTGTAATATATTTCTGTGTGTAATTAATAGATGGAAAAATATTTAGAACTTGAATTACCATTCCTTTTAAGAAAAATGGTAAACGCTAAAAAATTCTCTGCTAGGAGTAATGGTTTTAGTATTGAAACTGTCAACCAAAAGAAGCCTGAAAGGGACTGCAGTTGAGAAGAGGGCTCATTCTCAGAGGATTAATTCTTTCTTTTTTGGTTACATCTCTTTTACTTGTTTCATAAGTTCTGTAATTTTTAATAAGAATTGGTGCAGAGTACTTGTTCAAATATTGCAGTGTCTTGGAGTACTTTGTCTTTTGGTTTTGTAGGAAAAAGAGGTCTTACTGTGAAAACTAAAGCGGTATGCGAATCCTCCACAGACCCAGGCTTACCGCTTGAAGAAAATTTGTGAAAGTTTTGTCTGGAAATGGTCCTTCAATATAAGAATTAGAAGAAAAATACCCTTTCTTTCTTTCTTGAAAGCAGTGTAGCTTCTAAGAATGTGTTTTAAGACAAGCTGAGTGAGAACCCTGCCTTAGTTACAGAAAAAAGATACTCTACAGAGGAAAAACACGAGCTCCCTGGCTATATTTAACTGCCGTTAGCACCGAGACAAAATGAATACTGTCAACTGCTCTTTTACCAGTGTACTCTGTTTTTCCTCGAGGATTGATAGGTTTAAATGTACTGATTCTCTCCTTGACTCTGTCTGGCAAACTTTGATCTGGCGTTGAAGTGTTCAAAAGCTGCATGTGTTGCAGGATTTCAGCAAACCTGATCTTACAGGTTTAACTTAAATATCATTTCCATTTTGAAGTCTGTCACATGGGCGTACCACAAAGAGTGTTTGGTTTGAGCCCTGATGTCTTGGGTGGTGGTATGCAGCAAGTAACAGAATACTGGGAATAAAGAAAAATCCTGAAATGAATCCCTCCAGCTATGGGCTGGTTGAGAGCTAGAGAGACAGGATGTAAAGTAAAACCAGTATGTCGCCCTTTGATCAAAGGATAGATTCCCCACCACCACCCAGCAGGTGATTAACACAGAAGTACATTCTCCCCTAAATGGGCTGATTGGACAAAACTAACTATCTGCTTATCACCCACAAAGCAAACTTCAGTTAATAAACTGGTCTTAGAAATATTTCAGATGCTGTGTTTGTGCCTTCAGGTTCGTGAAGTTATGTGATCTGGCGCGCTTAAGTTGCGACTGAATTGCCTTAGAATATTAAATTCTCCAGAGGAAGAAGTACTAAGCACCTTAGGAAACCGCATTTTTATTTTCAGAAAATAAGTTCTTTCCACAAATAAATTGTTAGATAATGTTCAGTCGTGTATGCTTTCTGTATTTGGAGAGATTCTTTAATAGTCAACTGCATTCAAAATTTTGAGTGTGGTGAAACAACAGCGTAGGGTGTGGCTGGGCATGGCCTTACGCATCAAAGCCGTTCGGAAACAGGTGACCAGCTGGAAGATCCGTAAGCCACAGACTGTTTTTCTTCAAAAGTAATGACAGTGGGTGTTTCACTGTGTTTCAAAAAGTGTAATACTGAGTTTAGAAATCTTTGTTTTCTCATGGTTTCATCTAATTTTATTTATTACACGTCAAATGCATGTTTATTGATGAGGAAGGACGTAGCACGTGAAGCCACCCCTGTCCTGAGAATTTACAGTGCAGTGACACGCTAATGTCAGTGAACTCTGTCATTGTTCCATTGACTTTTGTGACGACAATACTTCACACAAGAACTTTTAAAACGAAGAGTGTGTCAGCTATGCTGTTCTCATTTTCGTTGTTATGTGTTGCTTTCCAGTACAAATCAGAATATAATGACCAAAATCTAAATCTAAACGACCTCTACTATGTTTTGCTATTAGCATGATAAAAAAAAAACTCGTCAGTGAATGCCTTTTTAATAAGTAGCCTCATTTGGGATGTCTGATAGAACATAATCTTAAGAAAATTTTTATTCAAAGTTCATCATAGCACAAATATTTTGATAGGAAAGTTAGTCAATCTCTTTTACCAAGCAGGACCTGCCACATTATCATCATTCAGAACAATGTATTTCAGAAAATGGAAAGCAATAAGCTAATTACTAAGGAAGCTATTTGTTTCATAATTTTATTATGTGAGATCGAAGGTACGTATACATATGACACGTGCGTTTTTTGCTAAGATCCTGCTAAGAATAATTAACTGAAGTATTTATCCTCTAACCCAAGATCTTTACATTCTTCTTAATTTCACAACTGAAATTTTGAAACAGACCAAGATGCATTGCCAGATTCTAAACCAACGTGAAATAAATAAATCTTAACCAAAAGAGATGCCAACATTCCAGAAATAAAGTGTGAATGGCGTATTCTAAAAAATTCCCCCCCCCCCCCCCCCCCCCCAAAATCTATAAAAGCTGTGCTGGGTATTGTCTTTGTAGTTGTCTGTCACAAGACTGCACTCTGGCGTGCTTTGGTATTGGTATTGTAATGCAATTTTAGCAAGCTTCTGTTTCAGAAAAGAATTGTTTATCAACCAGTCACTTCTCCTTAGATCAAAAAGCAGCAGTTGGAATATAAAACCTCCAAATCTGCAGGAGAGGTGTTTGACAAATTAATGTAATTTAATAAGATGGAATAACCCTGTTTTAAAATGTTATTTACTTACTGGTTTTTTCCATTCTTCCCACAAATGGTGGGTAGAGCGTGCAGAGTTTGCAAGAACCTAATATTGGCTTGGCAAATGTTTCAAAGATTAATGATCAGGTAGTTCCAACACTGGTGTTTTTAGATGATGACAGATGAACAAAGGCTTTGTAACAAGAAGAAAACAGGTGCTGAGATGGACAACGATTTATTCTGTGTGTTTTGAGCCTTTTTTAATAGTAGAAAAGCTGCTTTCTTCTTCAGTGAGTAGTTTTGTGTTGTTTTATGATTTTAGCTAAAGACTCCATCTTTCATGACATACTGCTCAAAGTCCTGTCACGGTACAGCTTAACAAAGCATCACCCAGCATCCTGATGTGCAGTCCTGACTGCCAATCACTTGGTACCTAAGCAGATAGGCGCTACCCTGAATGTCCCGGGGGTGAATTCTTGTTTGCATTTCCTTTACGCAAAGCCTGCGGTTGTTATTACACCTGCTGGTGTTCAGTGTCACTGACCTCTCACCTAACGTACAATCAGGTGCTCTTTCTTAACAGGCAATCTGGCATTCAGCCCACTTAAATTAGGTTCATTTGTCATGTACTCCTCTCTGCCAGCAAGCAAACTGAGGAAAAAGAGGTCAAAGTAGGGATTTCTCAAATGTAAATGTTTCCTGGAAGCTGCTGTTGAAACTTAGACATGTCATTCAAAATGCATGTTACTGCCTGCCTTCTTTCTTAGCCAACTAATTGTCTTTTACCAGTACTCGCCTTTCCGAATGGCTTTGCAACAGTTTTGCATGAAGTTGTTGCATGCATATTTTTATTGCCAAATATTGTTGTGAGCAATAAATAATCACTGGGCTACAGTAAAAGCATACTTTGCCCAGATGCTCCTTTGAAATACTGGATTAAAATGGAAAAGATTAGTTCTAAACCACTCACAGGAAGTGGGATCATGCAAAAGGCTGGTTTCATTTCCAAGTATCTTGTTGCAATCAGTGCTTTTGTATATGGGATGTGTACAAGTTTATATTACAGTATGATACTAAACCACATTTTAAAATTATTTCATTTTTTCACCCTTTACAGGCTTTTTTTCTTGGCTAATTTAATCACATGGCCCAACGCATGAGTAACACGGTGAGATGTAGATTCTGGTAGTAGACCGTGTTACTTCTTTTAAAATTTAGCAGTAATTAACTTGCTGAAGGATTTTGTGGATTCTGTCAAATTACTAAATATTTCAATGCCTGTGACAGGCCTACAACTTGTTTAAGGTAGTGGTCCTTGAATCGAGATCATCACAGCAAGATACATCTATCCCCAGTAGCAGAGATGGAGCATGATGAGGTAGCAGGAAATACGCTTTCTTCCTTGTAGAATAATGATTTGGTTTTAGTTTTACCATTCTTATATAGGAACCGAAACTTCCTCAAGTATCTGTATACAGTTGTGCCTGGATCAAAAGTTAACAACGCTGGCTAAATAATGTGTTGTCTTTTGCTTCTGCTCTTTCATTTCTGCTGTCAGCAATGAGGAGGGAAGGTGGTTTTGGGTTGGTGTTATGTCAGTGGGAAGGAAGAGATTGATAATGAAGTTGGGAACTGGCTTTCTGAGAATGCAGACTGACAAAAAGAGATGTCTTTAAACCTGTGATTCTTGTACGTGCATGAGAGAGAGACAGACTTGCTGACCGGTATGAATGTTTTCAGGCAGGTGGAAATAGGAAGGAGCTGAAGAACTTGGCTAGTTTTAGCACCAGGGTGGGGTGTAGTTTGTTTTGGCAAGATTGAACATCTGAGAGGATGGAGTGAAAAGCTGAATAACAAAACAGGTTATGTGGGTTACGTCCAATGAGAGTGGTAGGTAAATTGAGTGCCAAGTTAGCTTTAGGGATAGAATTAGGATCTGGGGAGAACAACAAAGGACTGAGAGATATAAAAATAGTCATTATTTCTTTACTCTCTTCAAGTTATTTTTGATGGATCTTCACCACTTTTTTGAGGTCCCCTTTGTTTCCATTTTCTTTTGTTTCCCTTTTCTTATGTCTCTACACCGTAATCTCTGGGTCATCTTACCTGCAAACACTATTTACTATGTCTCTGCTGGTAGTTCATAGTTGGCATTCCTACCCAAGATCCAACTACTTTTCTCCCCATTAAAATCATGGCTATTGCAACCCTCAGTATCTAGTCATTAGTTTGAGGAAATGTCTAAAATAGGTAATCTGCCTTTTGCTTCTGTTTACTTGCTCTCATGAGTATCAGGAACAGCGTGGTGAGCCGGACTAGGGCAGTGATCATCCCCCTGTACTGGGCACTGGTGAGGCCCCACCTCGAGTGCTGCGTTCAGTTTTGGGCCCCTCACTCCAAGAAGGACATTGAGGTGTTGGAGCGTGTCCAGAGGAGGGCTACGAAGCTGGTGAGGGGTCTGGAGGACAAACCTGATGAGGAATGACTGAGGAGCTGGGGGTGTTCAGCCTGGAGAAGAGGAGGCTGAGGGGAGACCTCATCACCCTCGACAACGACCTGAAAGGAGGTTGTAGAGAGGTGGGGGCTGACCTCTTCTCCTTGGTGACAGGCGATAGGACGAGAGGAAACAGGTTCAAGTTATGTCGGGGGAGGTTTAGATTGGATATTAGGAACCATTTTTTCACTGAGAGGGTTATTAACCATTGGAATAGGCTGCCCAGGGAGGTGGTGGATTCACCACCCCTGGAGGTGTTTGAAAAAAGGGTAGATGGGGCACTTGGGGACAGGGTTTAGAAGTGGCTTTTGTCAGGGTAGGTCAATGGTTGGACTTGATGATCTTAAAGGTCCCTTCCAACCTCAGCAATTCTATGATTCTATGATAATTATATAATAATCTGTCTTTTCTAATATTATTTATTAATTGTTTAGATTCCCCAAATAGCCAGACTGCCATGATCTGTAGTTTACTTCTGCAGGCACATAAAATGAGCAGCACACAGCTGAAACCTCAAAGCAGGAAAGGGAGGTGAGGTCTAGAACACAAAGGAAGACTTAGGTTTTCTCTTTACCTTTTTTGTGTCTGTGTTGTGCCAGAGCAGCTTTTGTTTTCATGATGTTTACGTTAGGCTACGAATGTGAAAACCCTTTAGGAAATTGGCTTCCAGAATAAAACACAATTGTTTTGTTCATTGCTAGAGGTAATAACTAACACATGTAAGGTGTCTGCTACTCTAGGTGATTCACTACCCGACAGTTTTAATACAAAATAAACTGGCTGGGATTTTAGTATGGATGGAGATGTAGTATACGCATCATCTTGCCAGTTCACAGAAGAATCTTCTGATGGGGCCTTTCCATTGAGTTAGACAATGCGTATCAGTTATGTTACTATGAAAAACCCAAATTATTTCAGTGGAAAGAAATAGTCATAACTGGCACGGTGAGCTAAATTATCTTCAATCATCTACAGACTAGAGCACAGAAAAAAAGTGGTGTAGGCATAGCAGATGTCAAGTGGACAGATTAAAGAAATCCCACTCCTAGCGTAGAGGGATATTACCAAGGTAATCAAAAGATTAATTCAACAGTTGGAGTCTTTAAGCACCACCTTTCAAGACTTAAAATTCCTCTTCTACACTGCATTTATATCTCTGCCCAGTGAATTGTGTTAAGGAAGACATAATTCATGTCTTCAGTAGCTGAAGAACAGGTCAAATTTTAAGAAAAAAAACACAAACAAACTACTCAACCATTAGTATTGTAAGTGCTATTACTTCTTTCAGGTGCTTTTATTTGTCTTTGTGAGCCAGCAATAGCATACGAGCAGTGAAAAAAGCTTTCTTCTTTCTTCATGCCCTTTTGTCAGTTCTTGAAAAAAACCTGCTCCCTTAGAAAAGCCTAAAAAATTGTTCTTTTGTTCTCCGAAACTAGTTGAAACTACACTGGAAAAGACATTTTATCTGATTTTTATTCTTGTCAGATATCTAGAATAAACAAGACAGATAAGAAAGCCACAGTTAGGTCTTCAATGGTGGGGTTTTTTTAAGTAGTAGGTGGAGAATTTTGACTTATATAATGGGTTTAGAGATAGGTATGTACAATATAGCTAGATAAAGAATATAAATATAATAAAATGTATAATGAGGTTAGAGATACCTTGGAAAATACTGTTCTGAGATGGTGAACAAGTAAAGAGTTCATATTACATATCGTATTACATTTCAATTTTGAACGAGGGAAACCACTATTATTTTATTCTACAATTCTTATTATTTTGCAAATCTGCTTAAGAAGACAATCAAAGTAATTAAAGCAGAAAATTACACATGGTCAGTCACTTTTAAGGAAATTTTCACTTTTATTACTTAATAAATTGTTAGATTAAAGAAAAAAAAAGTTTTCAGGGTTAATAGTACCCTATCTTCTGCTTTCCAGATGGTAAAAGGTAGAATAGAGTCTGGAAGAGTTTGAAAAGTCTTCCCAGAATTTCACAAATTCTAAATAATTTTCAGGAGCTAAGGAGAAATCAGGAAAGGTATAGAAAGTTGTATAGAAGGTAAAGGCAATTACTTTTTCCCTCAGTGTGGATGGACCAGCATCAACATTATGCTTTTGATGGCTTGTCTGCCAGTCGTCTCCTCTGCTGGTCAATCCAGTCTACAAAGTTGGTTAAGGGCTGGGAATTGGCAGAATCTTTAGTCTACTCCAAATACAACTTAGTCGTAAGAATCCATCTTACAGTTCTCCCTGCAAACAAACAGCCGCATCATAATTTCTGTTTGTCTGCTTTGCTTTAGAATAGGAAGAAGAGATTTAAAAGCGAACCCGTTAATATAGAATGCACAGTGTAAACTTACTCCTGTGAAATCAGGAATGACTCAAGAAATCGGGTGTGTGGCAGAGTAAGAATTCTGGATCTTCTTGCCAATTTCCAAGGCAACTGCTGAAGTCAATCTTAAACACTGGTTCTCACTTTAGAAATTTCTGGCAGACACAATATTATATTGTTTAGGACAGCTTGTCTGATATCCAAAACAGGACCAAAATTTGGAAGCAATGGGAGAATTTGGCGTTTATTAATCTGTAGGGTGTGCACGTAGTTTAAATAACTTTACGATGTAAACAGCTATGTGCTTTAGAGTCAACAGTCAAAAGCTTTGCAGATTTAGGAGAAAGAAATCCATTTTAAAACTAAATTAACATGTCATAAAAAAAATCTTAACATAAAACTGGAATGCAGTATGATACAGCCCGCCAAGGTTTACGTTTTCAAATCCTTCTATGTACCCTTTTCTGAACGCAAAGCCCAGTACGTGCATTCAGATTGAAAAAATTAATCACATATAAGTCAACCGTCAACAAAGGTTTGTGCACATATTTTTGCACCTCGGTTTGAAAATGCTGATTTCCCTAAATTACCGAGACTCAGTGCATATACATTTATTATCATTTTGTTTTACAAAATTTCATTGACAACAGATCAATGAGTCACGTGCTTAGAGGCAGCAAGAAATAATATGCCCTTTTGATAGCTGCATTTTTGCCATTTGAAATCTAGTAAATTTCTCTTTTCTGCTGATTTTCTTAGAATTGTACACTGTTTGCATTTCTGTGGTGTAAGAGGTGTATCATGGTAAAGATTATGACCAAAATTCCAGTACACCATCAAAGAATTCCCAATGCTAAAAAAAATGTGAGAGGGTTTGATTCACCAGATTTAAGCTTTCTTTATGTCAGGGGCAAAAATCAGGTCTACCAGATTCCAGATCAGGTCTGTAGTGTTTTCCCAAGGGTTTGCCACTTACTAAAAAGAAGGCCTGTTGCACAGAAGCCTTAAAAGTATAAACTCAGCTATTTTGGTTTTGTGGTTAGGACAGTGCTGTTTATTGAGTTTCCAGGTAGGAATCTGGTAGGTTATCTAGCACTCAATAAATTACTGTATAGCCATTGAGCTAAAAAAAAAAGTCAAGATGCTTAGAGTGTCATCATTGGACATTAGTCAGCTAGTCCATCTGCTTATTTAAAACAATATTATAAAAATGAGGAGATGGCTTCTGGCATGATTTCCTGGTTCTATAAGGGCATGTTTTGATTTCCTATTTACAACAACTTCAAAGAAAACTCATTAATTGCCTTGCCGTACATGCTACATTTTCATGGTTTATTTATATGTTTGCAGGCACACTGTAAGCCTGAAAAAGTAAATATATTTTGCTGACTAGATTAATGAATTCCTAATTGTTTTAGCATCTGAATGATGGAAAATTTGGAATGCATTGCAACTTAAATATATCAGTATTTGAGGTTGAAAGAATAAATGATATGACTCTGTGTTTAGTGAATAAGATATCTTTTTAATGCACTATTTCATTATCCTGACATGTTCAAGGAAGTCTAAATCTAAATTCCTTGGCCGATTGGCTTGACTTTCCTGCCAGGGTCAGGGGATTGAGTAGTTGTGCCAAAGTTTTTTATTCATCCCTATTTACACAGAGTGACTGGAAGCTTTCAGAGTCAATCATTCCAATCACTCATACCTGACCTGAACCCACATGAATGTAAATCCATTTGGCGTTTACCCATCCCATTTGATTTGCATATTTAGCTGTACGGTTTGTATCTTTTTTTGTAGGCGTAGTCAAATAACGTTGATTATTTAGTGAGACTCCCTTGACCGGTAGCATCCTCTGTGAGCCAGTGAGAGAAGGAAGGGGGTATAAAGGACGTACTCAGGCACAGTGCCTCAGTTTGCTCTTCAGCGGCAGTTTAAGCGGAACACGTGCGTGCTGGCGTACGTCTCAGTGAATGTCTCTGTAACTAGCTGTGTGGTATGAGGGCCAACGTGATGAGGTAGAGCATGCCAGTTTTCCTTCCCAAAGGATCTAGTTGTTCATATTGGCAGGAAGTTTTACTTACCGAAGTGGTTAGCAACTGGCAAAGTGAGCACATGCAGGTCCGAGGTATTCCTTACACGCGTTTCTTCATGGGAATTTCTTATGTTCACAACGGTACGGCGTGCAGCGTGCTTCGTATTCTGTTGTATTTATCAAGGCAAAGAAACAACCGTGTGAGTAAGGTCAGTATACAGGAAAAGTTATTTTAGGGTGAAGGTCAATATGTTGGTCCTTGTGGTTTGTTGTTTAAATCTTTAGAGATTTTACATAGTCGCAGCTGTTTCCTGGAAGCAATAGGAATGATGTGAAATCCTAGAAGGATTTTCACTTTTCATTTTCCCTGTCTTTGTTTTAGAGGAGAATGGTACTTATCCTCCTAAAGTGAGTTCATTTCTTAGTTGTAAAGTTTATATAACTTTGGAAGACTTTAATATTTTGCATGTATTAAAGAAAATGTGAATATGTTTTTAAAAGCACACAGATCTCATTCATATAAAAACTGAATAAAATTAGATCAATTGAAGTGTTATGTTTACAAAACTTTTACTCTCTCTCACGTGCACCACATACAAAGCTACAGAAGGTCTTTGTTTAAGCTAGCAAGTCCGGGGATTTCTCTCCTCCCTGTCATGGCCCTAATGCCTCAATGCCCTGTCCTACCGTTGGGGTGATTGTGTTTCTCTGCTGCAGTTGATTTAGAACATTATTTTTAATGAAACTACTACGTTTTAAATCTTTCACCTAAAGGAACGTGTTTCTCCAAATAATTCAGAGAATGATAAAATGAGTTTCAACTCTTATTAAAAAAAACAAAAAACAAAAAAACAAAAAAAAAACAAAAAAAAAAACAAAAAAAACCAAAACAAAACAAAAAAAAAAACCAACACAAAATTGATGCAATCTTAGCCAAAACAAACAAAACCCCTGCACCAAACAACAATTTAAAGGTAGCAGAAATAGTTAGTTTATTAGAAAAATAACTTTCTGTTAATATTGTTGCCAACATTAAGACACACCACACTTTGTCTTTAAGGGTTTTGATGGGACAGTGTTGTATTTAGTAATTTGTAATCATTATGCCAGCCTGGCTGTTGAAAGGCCATCTCTTGTGGTTGTCTGGAGGAGATCAAGGTGCGTCACCTGCAGAACAAGGCCTTGCTTTGGCTCACAGCTGTCCTTCTGGAAAGGGAGCACAAGACTTTGAAAGAATGTTACTGCTAAATCCATCCTTTCACCTCAGCTACAAGCTTTCCTGTATGTGAAGTTTAACTGCAGATGAGTTATTTCCACAATAAGGCTCCTGTGTTCGCAGTTTTTAAGGCTTGCTACGTGTTCTGCTATCAGTGTTTTCTCAGTAGGATGACAGCAGCTGTTCTTTGATTGAAACATGAAGAAAGATGTGTTGAAGTCAGATAAGCATCACTGCTAAAGCAGCTTTACCTCCCAATTTGCTGATCTTTGTAATATGGCTAGTAATAAGGAATGCTGAAATTGAGCTTTTTACTTGATTTAAATTATAATCTTACAAGATATGTGTAAATCTACCTAAGGAAATTTTTCTTCATGTGTCTCTGCTTCTTGAGACAAAATGCACTCACGTCATTGCAAACTAAAAGGCGAAGAATAAGAGGACATCATCCGATGCTCGGTAGTTCAGTAGGACTTTTTTTCTTGTCATTCCTTACGATTATGATTTGCCTTTTTGATTACTTTCTTTCTCTCTCTTTTCTTTTTTTTTTTTTTTAAATCTGAAGTGATTTGTGGTTGGACAGCACTAGTTTCTTTTATGTTCATTTCCAAAGCTCACTTGCAAGACCACATTCAGCAGCAGATTAATCCTCAAATGCTTTGGTTCAGTTTTCACAGTTGCTGCCAAATAGGCCTTTTTTCACAGACCATTTTATACTTTGTGATACTTATAATTAACAATTGCTTATAGCAAGTCTGCTTCTGTATTCTGCACAATGAAAAGTAAGCCTTACCGATACAAAATACTAATGAAGATAAGCAACATGAAAACTTACATGAAACTTTCTATCTCTTATTTTGTAAATGCTGTGAAGTACAGTACAGTGGGCAAATAATCTGTCGGTGAAATGATCCCAAGTCCTTTGGCAAATAATGAAGATTTTCAGAATTTAAGTAGGGCTAATGAAATGCTCAGATCTGGTTTCTTCAGATCTCAGTTGATTTTTGGATATGTACAATGATGAATGGCGTTCTTTTAAAAACAGAATGCCAGCTCTAGTGTCTGCTTAAATCCACTGGGTGCCATTTAAATTGCATTAGGAGTAAATGGGTCTGGTAAGGTATATTTCCAAACAATACATGAGATGAGAAACTAATCTCCCAGCTTTTTAGTAACTTTTAAAAATACGTGTCATTGCTAAATTTTCTTGCCAGGGGACCGAACAAGTAACTTTTTTGATTCCTCTCTAGGCTGAATTTGACTGTGATTGAAATTGTGTTTCATTTTTAGTTCAACAAACATCAATACATTTTCAAATTAACAAAACTTCATATTTAGTTGCAGTTGATGTTAAAAAAAATTACACTTATTTTCAATAGGGTTTAGCTTGTCTCCGTGATGATCTATTTCTAATCTTTCTATTGTATTCAGAAAATCCCAGACTGGCCGGGGTTGGAAGGGACCTCTGGAGATCACCCAGTCCAACCCCCCCCAGAGCAGGGTCACCCAGAGCAGGTGGCACAGGAACGCGTCCAGGCGGGGTTGGGATGTCTCCAGAGACGGAGACTCCCCCACCTCTCTGGGCAGCCTGTGCCAGGGCTCTGCCACCCTCACAGCAAAGAAGTTCCTCCTCGTGTTTAGGTGGAACTTCCCATGGGCAAGTTTTTGTGCCCGTTACCTCTTGTATTAAAATAATAAATATATTACTTTGGTATTTCAAATTTACAATGCACTCAAATAAGGATTTTCTTATGTTTGCAGAAGCTACTTTTTGAATCTTCATGAACTACCTGATGTCTTTAATGTTATAAAAATCAACTGTTGCCTAATGGTGTACATATAGATACCTTTGACTGGTACCTCAAGTATATGTTTTAGTCCTCAGAATCATTAACTTATACATTGTCTGTAGTCTAGGATAAATTATTATAGAATAAAATCATAGAACGGGTTGCGTTGGAAGGGACCTTAAAGATCATCTGGTTCCAGCACTTCTGCAGTGGAATATATTTGCAGGACTAAAATTTTGATCAAGAAATATTTCTTCTTAAGATGATAGCCACCCAAATAAAACCATACTTACGTGAGGCTCCTCTTACAGTATTTGTACAAACTTTATACGTTACATAAAACTGAAAGGAAAGTTGTCATCTCAAAAGCGTGCTCATTTTATGCATCAGGAATCATTTCTGCAACAGGAATTTAAATAGGGACAGGGACTTCTCTGTGGGCTTTCATCCCAATGGATATTGAATAATGTATTTAGAAGATCTTTCAAAAATACAAGTGGGACCTAATTTAATTGAAGCTTATTCAGAGATAAGAGGATTGTGCTTGACCATTGATAGTATTTTTATGAAAGGAATACTAATGACAAGAATTTTTAAAAAATGTACACGGGCCTACCTACTTGAAGGTAGTGATTAACCACAGAATAGGAAAAACACAGAAAACTAATGTGAAAAGTTCACATTCCAGAAAATATTAATAAATAGAAGATTCCTTTCCCCTTTTCCTCCCATCTCTGCCAATGTCCTGTTGAAGAGACCTGTCTTGGTGTTTTGCAGAAGGTAGATATGATGGCTCATGATAATAGTAGCAATAATTGTAATACTGCTCCTACTACTAGTAGTAATAGTAGCAGTAGAAGCTTGTCTTCTCTGAAGGTGCTCGTTTCTATTAGCATTTTAAACTAAGAGTTGTATGTGTTGGTGTGTAAGAGCACTTTGTTTTGGGGATGTACCCATTGTGACACTTTAAACGAACACGCCTGTTTTAGGTGGTGGCAAGCTGCTGTGTGACTTGCTGCCACGGAGCAAATTACACCTCTAAAGAACGCATTCCGCCTCGGGTTCTTCGCTCGGTTCCTTTCCAGGACTCAGAGACCGTGTTATCTCCAAAGAACTCCATAGTATGCAGAGGCTCTAGGAGGGATGAAGAGAGGGAGTGAATTAGAGCCCTCTTACTGGGAAAATCTTGAGAAGGGTTTGGTGAAATACTGTGAGATCATTCTAGGAAGGCAAAGCATTTACAATAAATTTAGAGCACACAAAGAAATTATACTATATTTAAAATCCTTCAAAATTTTAATAAGACTTTAGTTCATTTCTAAAAAGGTCCCATGTTCGTTCCAACCAATTAGGCTAATAAAAAGCAATTAGAACATCCTTGTTTGCAAAGAGAATTTTCGGACTTCTTTTTTTCTTCATTGTTTTTAAGCAGCCAGACTCTCAAGTATTTTGGTATAGCGACACTCGCTGTATCCATTATCACTCTTTCCTTTCTCTTACATATTAGTGAATGTAAACCAAGACATTTTTAGCCTCCCTGGTTTTCATTCAGTTTTTCAAACAAAGTGGTAGTGACTAAAACAGTTCTATCAGCCTCTCAAGGAGGCCAGTTTAAGCTTTGGCAACTTGCCATAAACAAAAACACTATTTATCTATTTATTTGGGGGTGGGTGCTAAGACGGGGCAAGTGCCCCCATTTCTTTTCCTCGAACAAAAAGAAAATTTCCCCTAACTTGAATTGTCTTCAATAATAAAGTGTTCTTTTTCAAATTTGTAATTCAATTAAATAGTAACAGTAATTAAAAGTGTTGAAAGAGTATTGCTGAGTACGCTAAATCTGTTGTAAAGGTAGACAGCAGGTCTGACTGCATATAATTACGTTGTATTTCCATTCCAGTGGTTAAAAAAACCCTGTGTGTTTTGTTTGCGTATTTTTGTCTGAAAAACAATTCACGTAGTTATTGTTTGTTAGCATTCAGACCCTGTGTTAAGAAACGTCTGGTTTGTTTGCTGTTTCCAGAGTTGAACCAGTATTAGAACTTGAAGTTGAAATTCCGCTGTGAAATTGTGTGTGTGTAGCTTTGACTCTATTTCCCAGGTTAGGTCTGTGCCCCTGCTTTGTTCTAGGTGTGCAGCAAACCTTGAGAGGGTCTATTTTCAGGACCCGGTTGCGTTTGTAGATGGGTGGCATTTTCAGGTGGGGCTTCAGTTCATGGCGATAAAGGATCTGTCTCAATTTATGAAAAATGTTTGCAAAATTCCCGCCTGGTGTCTGAATCCAGGCCATCAGCTGCGTATTTGGATTGAAACCTGGTAATCGTTTCGCCCTACTGTGAATTAAAAGACTGACGTCTCAGTCTCTGGTTTTTATTTTCCATGCTGTAAGTAATAATGGTGCTTTTAAATAAAAAAAAAAAATAATTCTTAGTAGCGTTGATATCCCATTCATTTGCTTTCCCCCTATTTGCTTTTTCCCTGGTCAAAAATATTTGTGTCTTAAACTATGAAAATAAAAGTCAACGGAATAAAAAAGGCATATGTTCAAGTTAGCAGGGTCATCTATGATGTTCATCTTTTGGCATAATTTTTGAGCAGTAGGGTGCTTCCTTTGAAACACAAATCAGGGATTTTTGATGATTTAACAAAGTGCAGAGTACGGAGGAGTGCCTGATAAAGGACTTAGAAGCAGATGTGAGTCGGAATACAAGAAACCTTATGTATCATGGATAAGTTATTGCAGGGATCCTTTGAGGAAAGTGATACGCTGTTGATTTCAAAGGTTAGAAATAGCATCCTGCTGTATTTTATACTTGTAGGAACTGCTATAGCTGCACAGACTGTGCAGGCTGTGAACTGGTCCCTGTTCTTATGGCCTGGGTAACGTGCCTTTTAAGTATTACCCGCACCCCCATTTCCCAGGTGGCCTCTGCCGTGGATAACTGCGCGGTTCCGATAGGATCAATCCTAATGAAATAGAGCTGACATTTCAGTATATTTCTTGGAGCAAGGAAAGATGCTTACTGTATGTTTTTTCATAGTCACTAAAATAATGACCACAGCAAATTCACCCTAGGTGAAGTGGACAATGGCAGGTCTTTCTTGCAGCGTGTTTTCAGCACCATTTCTAGCTTCTTATTGGAACAGGAATTTATGTAATTTTCAGTGTTAATGCTCATAAATTGTGGTTTTATAATGCAGATGATTCTTGACTATTTATTCTGTCATGCTAATTTTTGTTCTAGATTTTAATATGACATTGATTTAGGTAATTTTCTTGCCAGATCTCAAAAAAACCCCAAACAAAGAACTGCAAAGGAGTGCCATAACTATTCAGAATTTAATGCAGGATTTCATACCTTACGGAGATGCAATTGTGCGACACTCTACAGAAACAAGTTGTCTTGAGATGTTTGTCAGGTTGCAAAGCTGTGCTGCATCTGGTGGTGATGGTCAAACATTCAGGGGTAGCTTCATACCGCCGCAGGGTATTGCACTGTTACTTAGCTATGCCTGTGGCCCAAAGCTGAAGCATTTAGAGCGAGACGAGCTGGGCCGTTGGAGCTCCATGCTGTGTACCTGCAGCAGCCCACCCCATGGCAGGAAATCAGTGTAATATTTCCCAGTAACTTCCAGGTTCCAGCAGCCCTTTCTAGAGGATGCGATGCCTGCATTGTGGTGGCCGGAAGAGTCATAGATAAGGACAAAGCTTCTTCATTTCCTAACCAGTCAAAAGTCGCTGCTTGGGTAGGATACGTGAAGGTAAACCAACACCGAGGCTGCGCGTTGCTCTAAAGCATGCAGACGGACATCTACTGCTATCCTGGTCTTACCTGCAAAGGATTTAAGCCAGCTCCTTTTTATTCCGTCTGTTGCTTTACCCATTGAGAAATCATTACGGTAACAATGCTTCTGACCAGACCGTTGGGTTGGTTGCTATCATTAGTGGTATCGCCGTTTTCAGCTTGTCTTCAAATTACCGTGGTGTTTTTCAGGAAGGTAGAGACAGTTTCATAACTTAGGTAGTCGTTTTATTGATATTCTGCCTCACTTAAAAGTCTCCATTGTATTTTTTTCTGGATTCAGCATGTTTTATTTTTTTCCTAAACTATTCAGTCACGTTGCTAGTTTTATTTAATTTTTGTTGATTTTACTCAAAATGAAGGGTAGCTTGAAGTGTCTTGGTTCAAATATACATCATTTAAAGGGTAGATAGATACCTTTTCTGGGTGACATGTTACAAAGATAAACTGCTGTCATATGCCGTAATATTTTTTCTGAAGATGATTTATCAAGTGATTAGCAGAGCTGTCAGAATTCGCTTATATTTATTTCCTAGTCTAGAAAGCTTTTTTTAAGCCACTGACTTGTCTCTCTTTAATTCTAAAATAGTAATCTCTCCTGGTTCCTGCAGGGAGATAAGGCAGAGATCTCTGCTTCCCAGGAGGTACTTTTTGAAGTATGAATGCTTTACCTTTAAAGAATAGAAATGAGAAAAATGTCAGTGCAAAGGATTTTCTAAAGTGAAATTAAAAAAAAAAATCTATTACATAAGATGTAATGAAATAATATCTTTGTTTACTTTGTGCTGTAGATGTATTTTTATTGGAAATATTTGCTTTTTAGTGATTAAAGATATGGTTGGCCGTTTGATTAGTTTATGTAGAGTTCTGTTTCATGTGGAACCTTAACTAGCCTACGCTTAAAATAATTTATTAAGTTGATACCTGTATTCCTCATTTGAAGTTTGTCTGGGGAATGGAACGTTTTGTTTTCTACATTACTACCGATAATTACTTGGACATATGATCAGCATTAAGAATGAATGAAGATGACTTGTAGTTTCACATCTGTGTGTGTTGATTTAAAAGTTAAAGAAAATTCTCATAAATTGGAGCTCTTGATACCTCGTTTTAGTAATTAAACCTTATATACTTGTTCTGGATAAAGGATTTGAATGGAAGTAGATTTTTAGAGGCAAAACTAAACAGGAATTTGTGAACAAAATTAGATTTTTTTACGTTTTTAGTGCATTTTGATGCTGGAGTTTCCATGTAAACGTATGAAAATGTGAAAAAAAGGTTTCAACTTGAAGTCTAAGAGAAGTTTCGGAAGTTGAATGAATAACTCTTCCTTCTAATGACAGATTATGAAGATGGTTTAATCTCAAAGTATGAGTGTTTTACTGACAGGTTCTCATGTGAGGAGATTAGACATCCGTCTGAGACGTTTTTATTGTAATGATTCCTTCCCTTGGAGGAATGCAGGCTTTTACTTATTTTAGAGATGGTTCCAAGTGGTTTGTCGAGATTACATCTTGCCTGTGAATTTTAGCTGGGATAGTGTTACATGGGAGTGACAGTTTTTAAAAGGCATGGTTCAGGTGGCACTGCACAAAAGGAGTTAGCTCAGCTTAATGGAAAAAGCTAAATTTATACGCATATGTAGCCAGCAGCTCTAGGGGAAATCTGTAGATAATGTACTTGAATGTGCATGGGTACATAAAAGGTAGTATTAAAAAAATTACTGCTGGTTTGTGTTCTTAGAGAGCAGGCAGTTGTATATAAACCATCCTCAGGTCTGGGGCACTTCACAACCAAGTGGCAGCTCACATCATTTTTAAAAGCACGTTTGTTGATGGACAAAAAGGAGTAAATACTTTCTAAGGCAAACCTGACTAATGCTCGGTATTGCTCTAACACTTGGTCCCATCCCAACAGACTTCAGACTTAAATCAAAATGTTACGTAAAACTTAGAATTCATAGATGTTTTGCTCAAGATGACATCCCTGTTTGAAGCAGCACTAACTTCAAAGGTAGATCAGGTTGCTCAGGCCCTTGTTTGGACTGAGATTTTTTTGTTTTTACTGAGACCTGGGAGTATACAGTCAGTGAAATATAGGGAAACTTATGAACAGGTGGTACAGAAGTAAGATTAATTTATGTATTTGTCTATCTGCATTTCGTGCACGCAAGGATAAAGCCAGATGTTGTGGGGATGATGATAATAAACTACCAGATGTAACTGAAAGGTCTTTCCTGGCATCACGAGTTCTGTGCAGACGATCCTTCTCGTCAGGAGGACTTGGGGCTTGTATCAAGGAGACTTTAATTCATCAGCAGTCAGGCAGGACCAGGGAACTTAAGAATGAAACTTACCTGCATATCTGGAGATCGTGAAATGCCCTTTTTCTATAGGAGATTGAACTGCTGTGAAAGGAGCAGAGCACACACCTTCCTGGTGACTCCACCAGTGCCAGTGCACTTTGGTGTGTGAATGTATTGGATCAGTCAGGAGAATGCTGTGAATGGACTTCTCTGTAGTTGGAAACCCTGAATCTAGTCTTTTCTGCCTTGATTTCTACCTTTAGATTACTAGTAACGCTGTATTGGCCAAAGCTACAGTACTCCTTACTGTCTATTAAGAACTCAGATGATATTAACTAATTTACTGTTAGCCAGCTATAAGGCTGTTTGATTATAGAAATTTTGCAATAATTATTAACTTGTTACCTAAAGGAGAAGAGCTTTAACTTCCTTTATCAGTAGCTGGGCTTGTCCATTTTCCTAGCTTCCTGAAATAGAAATCAAATGAACTTGGAAAACTCTTTAACTTGGAAGTTATGTCATAGGACAGCAAGGCTTTCTAATTCAACTTAGTTTATTATTTCTAGCCATACGATATGAGCAATTAAAAAATACATCTCAGAAGACAGCGACGATGCATGAAAAAAATAAGATAGAACTATGTATATGGAAAGTACAAAATGCCCAAAAGGTTTTTTTACTATCTGTGAAAGCTGGTCGAAGTCTGTTGGTGCCGCTGTGAACTTGCTCCTGCCCTTTCCGTGACTCCCGGCTGTGGGGTCTTTTTGCTGTCATTAGTACATCGTCATTACCATTAGCTCAGCCTGCCGTTCTGGCTGAACACTAACCCTTACCAAAAAAAAGTAAATAATGATTGCTGTATTGAGGCCGCGAGCTTATCCGGCTCACCAGTTAACCAAATGAATAGCGGTGCCTAAAAAGGCCAATGATAAAAAGTGCAGGGCGTGAGCGAGAGGTGGGAGGAGCAGGGAGGGGGGACGTAGGAAGGCAGCATGTTGCCTTTTAGCAGGGGAGCAGATAAGCCCAGGACAATTGTAAAATGATATCCATTGGCATCAGTTGTGATACTCATAGTTGCTGCATATTTGTGCTGTTTTAGGAATAGACTGCTAAACCAACCACAAAAAATAATCCTAGGAGTTTGGAATACTCGTGTGTTCAACCAGTATGTGGTTTTGGTTTTTTTTTTTCCTTTAAACAGTTCACCAACATGAGGTCTTTGCATTTTACCTACATAACCGATTCTTTAGAGGTCAAACACAAATTCACCCTGTAATATCTTTACTGATTCAGCGTAACGAAAATGGAGTTTTCCCATCATTGCAGGCTATAAATCATACAGACTAGTCTTTCTTTGGATAGACTTCAATTGTCATTTCTTATATATAGCACTCGAAAAATTATTTCTAACCAGAAGTTGAACTTCGGTGACAAAGTGCCTATTCAGTAGACATGATATTTCCTGGATATCAGAAGGCTATCTGCAATAGCCTTTTATCAAAGAAAAGATAAGATTCCTCCACTCCTTTGACTGAGCCAGCCCCAGCAAGGAGTAAATGGGGGAGTTCTGTACAAGAGTCTCGTATCCTGTTGCAGGTAGTTAAGTCAGTTGCTTTTCATTTGGCATTAATAAAACATTTTGTTCAGTTGCAGTTTAATCCCTAGCAACAGCTGTCCTTACCTAGAAATGCATTAAATATTTTAATGTTTAAATTTATTAAATAGGCTTACAATTGAATTAGTATTGGACTTAAGTAGCGTTATTTTAAACACACAGAAAGTGAAATTGCTGGTGTTTTCCATTTTTCACAACTAGACAATCATCAGCGGGTACAGCCTTTTCAGAGAAAACTGAGCATCAGAACGAGTGAAGTCAAAGTTGACGGAAATATAATGAGTGACACATATTAGGCCACACCAGTTACAGAAAAAAGGATTTGAAACTTGAATGAACCAAAAATATATAAATAAGCGACAGCCTTGCTCTGCTGTAATTTACATCCCAAAAGGTGACGTACACTTTAAAGCCTGGTTCCTCCAGTGCTCAATGAAAATACTGGAGGTCACAACAAGCTCTCTGGCCTGCCGTGACAATCCCCTAACATGGAAGGGACAAAGGCTTCTGAGACGATGCAAATTGAGAGAAAGCCCTTCATTGTGACACTAAATTGCATCGGTCTTCCAAATAACAAAACGTCTTTTTAGGATAAAATGCATTTTGCATAGATTTCTTTATTCATTGAGTCTTTTCTCCTAATATGACAAATAAAATTTAATCACATTTTAGAAGTTTAAAAATAGTGTTGAAAATTATGGTTAAATTGCTTTGCTTAGATGTGTAAAAGATTGAGCCCCACACTCAAATCATGGTATTTGGCAAGTCTGTAAGCATGGATTTTGCATCAGATTATTCCAGGTGTTCTTACAAGAGATGGGTCAACTGTGTTTTTTTTTAAAGTGGTTTGATTTAGGCATTGTTTTCTTATTAAAGAATCTTTACCCAAATCACGTATGTATATCGTATGTATGAATAACTATTTTTAATGGGTAGCGTCTGAGGCGAATTTAACAGAGACAAATTTTTTTTGGTGAAAAAAAAAAAAAATCAGAATAGAAAAGGTGAGCATAAAGTAGCGGGCTTCATCCGTAATACACTGGTGCCAGGAGCATGAGAAGGCAGATTCTTAGGCAGGTGTAAGTTGCCAGTAAGAAAAACGGAGGACTGCATGCATATCTATTGTTATACGTTATATTGTTTTATATTATACATTATATTGTTATATGGACCGCAGCCATATCTTTGGCTGTGGATTGTAGTGTGTGCACAACCTTATCAAATGCACTTACAGGGCGCAAAGCATGCCCTGTATCTTCTATCACACCACATATTTTTCAGTTCTTTCTCTGGTATCTATTTCGCTATACCTTTCAAGCTATTTAAAGATTCTGTAATATTTTCAGAAGAAAACTCACCCTATACCTACCTTGCAAATATCTCTGCATGGATGGGTTGTAGTTAAGTCTGGATAGCGTCTTATCTAGGTTGACTTCAATCTCATTTCTTATCCTTAAGATGTCCCTTATGCCAGTTTATACTTCTAGATGCATCTACGTTCACCTCCGCTCAGTGTGTAAATAACACTCTTCATCGTCTCTGAATGTAGTGACAGTGCAGAGATGTCTCAAGCAGCATAAGTGGGTTTAATCACAATATTGAGGGATAAGAAGAGGAAAGACTCTCAGGAATGTGTGTTGAATGTGGACAAAGGGAAGGGTGTTCACTTACATTTGCTTTCATGTATTTAGTTGCAAGGTGCTGTCAGGACAAATCCTACTTCACTGTGGTTCGGTGGTCAAAAATCAAATGCTGCTTCCGTTTTCCCCCTATATTTTCTCCTGTCTCTTCTAAAAGCCCCAGTGCAATTATACTGGAGTTAATTTGGTACACTATTTCAATATTTGGATGTATGAGAAAAACTGCAAATTAGAGTTAGTCTGCCCTAGGTTCATTGTCGTAGAATCCTAGAATGGTTTGGGTTGGAAGGGACCTTCAAAGGTCGACTTGTCATTGTCCGCCCGCCATGGGCAGGAACGTTATCTCCCCTCCACCAGCATCCTTCTCTTCAGTTATACGTGCTCATTGTACCAGCCCCATTTTGCATGCCTCGGTGTCTCTGAGTGCGCCTTCCGCAGTACCACGTTTCATGTCAGTTCTCCCCTGGGGGGCTCTCTAAGTGTGACGTTATTTTAATCTCAAATGTTTTCAGTTGCAGCCCCTATGCAATTACGATAAAAGTTTATGGTAAAAATCTTTCCACCCCCTTTTATAGTTGGTAACTGCCAGAACATCCAACAAATCTGCAGATACCACGGCACTCCTCTTTCCGTAGCGCATTCTTCCTGTAGGTCTGTGGCACCGTAAGGATTCACGCATCTGTGATGTGCTGACTCCAACTCAGTAGCCATCCCTAGCACCTAACTAGCGTCAGTGCCCTAGGAGTTGACCCTTAAGGCCACTGTGTCCCTTGGCAGAGCTTCTTTCTGCCGGGGTGCTGCTCAGATAGGTTGTGGGTATCCGTGCGGTACAGGTGTGTCTCTCTTCCATGGGTACAGGAGTATTCTACCTGGTGCCTCCATGGAAGGACACTTTCTCCGTTTAGAATCTGAACATTCCCTCAAATAACTTTTTGGAAGGGCAAAAATTACTTGGACATTGCAGTAAACAAATAAGCTTGCACGTTCTTTCATATTATTATATTATTGTTAATTCTTATATATTATTTCATACGTACTATATGTTAATTTGATTATTTTGATATTAATATCGCTTGCCTTTCATTAATTTAATTTTACCAGTGGCAAGCAGGTTAGAAAAATAAATAAATGGAAAGGAGGATCGCTGCCAGGGTAGGTCAAATTTTAGGCCTTCCGCTCTTGATCTGTTACTTTAAAAAACAACACCAAAACCGCCACCCTATAATTCTGTGAAGACATTACAGTCTATTAAGTTAACAGTGTAAATGTTTATTTAAAGAATAGGTTTTTTTAAAAACTTGTCACTGACCCAGTGTGATAAATAATCAAGGCTGGATTAATTTAAAATCTGTATCCAGCCATGAAGCCATAGGTCGTAAGAAGTTTATGTGAAGAATGAAAATCTTCAGTCTCAGGCACTCGCAGTGTGGAGCGTGCCGGCTGCAGGATCCAGCTCTTACAAAGTTTTGACTGCATTTTGTCATATACACAACTGGGGAGTGCTCCAAAAGCATTAACATTAGCACTTTAGTTGGGATTAAGTGTTGCATGTGCCAAACTCGCTTCCTGTTTGCAACATTTTTCCTAACTTAATTTGGCAGTAGGAAGACACACAGGGCATGCTGTATAGCTGTCGCTGCCCAGAAGAGATGAAATGAGGAGAAAGGAGTGGTTGGCCTTGCTTTAGTGTTTGCATTGTAGCTGATCTGATGAAATTAAGTGTAAAACTACTGATACTTAAACAAGAACTTGCTCTCTAGAACAGGATGAGTCTGACTCGGCATCTGCTGGGAACATAGTCGGCAAAGTGCCTGGAAGGGAATGGAGTGAACCGCTCTCCTTCTCGTGGAGGGCTGCTGACACGGACCCTATCCTAGAGCAGTTAGAGCAGCGCCATTCCTGAGCTTTGGAAAACCCAGCTGCGTTTGTTCTTCAAAAAGGAAGTTTTGTGTATCTCAGTCGGAGTTTCACAGAGGCTCTACGGAAAGGGCAGCGTCCTGTCCTGCCGTAGGTAACTGCCCCACTCAGAGTACTGACCGCGGCTGGTTATGCACTTACGTTCTGTGGAGAAGCAGAAGGATGATGTGCTTGTCAGTAGTTGAGGAATACAGACATACAGTAGCAGTTCAGCTCCTTCTAAAGGGAATGTAAACTTTTTTTCCTGTAACAGTAATTGTCTATTAAGTTATGTTAAACATTATAGCTTTGTTTTTTTCATAGTCATATTTGATGGGGAGTTTGGAAGACTGAGTGCTAGGAATAGGAATGCTTTCAAATCCTTTCTTAAAAAGCAAATGGCAGAAGACTATCTACCCCTTTTCTCCGTACCCCCGAAGAACGATTTATTTATGGGAAAACAAACATGTCAGTGTTCCCCTGTGGACTGTATCACCACTTGATGTTTTATGTGCCTCAATTGTTATGTTTTCAGATTGTAAGCCCCAAGGGGCAGGGACCATGTCTTCTTTTGTTTGTACAGCACTGAGCCTACTGTCAGCACTCTATAAATAAGAAGCAATTATAGTGTTACGCACCCATGTATTTTGAAAGCTTGGGTCTGCCTCTGTTGAAATTCAAGGGAATTTTTCCCTCTTAATTCAGGGACAGAGGATAGCATACTGTATTAGCTGGCTGAATTTGTTTTACGTTGGGGGGGGTGTTTATGTGAGGAAAATAGACTAAAAACTAGAATTCATCCTTTTCAACCAAGGTGCTCTATTATACGAAGCTGTATTTTGATTATATTAAATGAATATGCAGGAGGTGTTGTGAATTAAGAATACTGTTTCAAAAGATGATAACCAGTTTTCCAAAGCTAACAACTTAGGTTATTAATGCGACAGTAAAATAAGAAATGAAACTGCTACCAACTATGGAAAATTGTAATCAGAATGGAAAATTCCATCATTCTACTCAGTAGACACAAAGGTTTTTCTGAGTGCAAGGAGTGCAGAGAATACTAGAACAAGAATGGGAAACCTGTTTTGAGCTACCATGTAATCTGAAAGGCACACCATTTTTTTAATATATGTGAAACATACTTTAATGCTGAGACCCTGTGTTAAGGTTCTGCCCGAAGTGAAGTTTTACGGCCAATTTATAAGGTCTTGCAAACAGGAGTTTACAGTGGAAACAGTGACTCTTACCTTAATTGTAGCAATGTCAATAGCATTGCTGTAATGAGCGTCTGGCTACATTCCATCTGTTGACCACACCAACGGGTTTTGTGCATCATAAAAGAAGTGTTTCCCCTCCATATTTGATTTTCCACATGTCAATCCCTCCTACGCACTCCAACCCTTTCAGTTTATTGGAATCCCAACGTGTGAGCTGTGTAAGCGATGGAGATGGGTGTTTGCTCACGTGATGGAGACAGCCCGGCCCACGCAGGCCTTGTAGCATGCTCTTTCGGCTGCGTGACTTGCCCCCGTCACTTCCCCATGCCATTCAAGTCACACTGGATACACATGGTTGATTGGCCTCCCAGTTGCATGTGGCATATTAGGTTTTGGACTTGGAGAGAGGAAGCAGCACCATGCTCTAAATGCATGAGGTTTTGCAGCAGGAGAGCGTGAGATGGGGCCACAAGAACGAATTTCATGTTTAGCACGTGAGACTTGGCAGATACAGTTGCTGGCATGTGTTTGGGGGAAGCTTGTATTTGTATTTGTACTTGTACAAGGGAAAAGTTTTGCATTTTAAAATGTTACCAAACCCAAACTGCATAATTTTAAATGAATGCTGGGCACTTTCAGTTCTAAGCCACTTTATTATTGATTTAATCAAAGCAAGAATTGAATAAATGCATCTACTAAAGCAGGTAAAGAATTTGGAATAAAATATCTTTCGTATGAAATAAATAAAATATCTTTTTGTGTGAAGCAAATGTTGCCCAGATGTCCATGTGAGCTTTCACAGCGGTACATACAGCTGCTCTGGCTCTTCAAAGGTAGGTCTGTTACTAGGACTTCTAATGGGGGATCTAATCTCTTCTGGTGACAGTGGCTCTTCCACCTCCACCACGGTGAGGTGCTGTGAATACCTGAGCTGTTTAACGCAATGATGAACCGTTTTTAACTTGTCTGTATTTGGGGCCTGGTGCACTTATTCCAGGAACAGAGACAATTAGCAGTGAACTGTCTTTGTTACAGGTCTATGTATCTGTGTTCTGATATACACAGCTTGTTTTTTCCTGAGCATGGAAGAAATAAAACAGCAGTGCCATTACCTACTTGGTGTCCTGTCCCGGTTTTGGCAGCGTTCAGTCCACACCAGCTACCCAGGTCAGAGTATCAGAGTTTCTCTAGCTGTGCTTTCATTTCTCCTCCGTGTCAGTCCCGTGCTGGTTTTGCTGCTCCTCTGTCATGTCTGTGTGTTCAGACACCAGTCACTGAAACACCTCTCCTTTTTCCAATATGCACGTTTGCATTTTTTTGTGGTTTTTGGAGATTGTCACAGAGCTTTCCTAGGTCTACTGTCTAAAATGTAAGACAACCAACCAAAATATATTACCAGCTTTGGTAATACATTGCCCAAGCATCTTCTCTTAGCTCGTGTGGCAGGTTTCCATGGGAAGCTCTTGAACCCTTTAGAAAACTTAATGCTGACACGCCTGAGGATGTGTATCACAGTTGTCTTATATATGTAGTGGTTGCTATTTTTATACTATAAGCATATCAGTTTCGGCCCTGAGCCTCTGGTAAAGTTAGTACAAAATGTATTATGAATATTTTTTATCAACGCTTTTAACGTAATTAGATTTCTAAGTGTCAGTCTTTTAGTCTTTGGGAATTCATTGTGCATCAAGATATCGCTGTGGTTTTGTTCTCAAGGAACGCTCCTTATTTTCTGCCCTCATACCTGCTTGCTTTCTCTAAGAGCATCTGCTATTAGTGCAGTAGAAAAAATCGTCCCAGGTTTGAGGATGAAAGCTGGACAGTAAACTGTCTTCGAGGTGCTCAGGCAAGTGTGCAATAAATTAGAATATTTTAGGCCTGTCTCATTTTGGAGTTCACATCTTCAATAAGAAATTGTCTGTCTACCGTTTAGCCTCAATATTCCAGGACACAACGTCGTTCCCTCCTTGGCTGCATCAGGACGGCCCGCCTTTATTGCTCGTATAGTCTGCTTTTCCCTCCAGTAACTTCCCACTTTCTCTCATGTTTTCTCTAGGCGAGAGGAAGCTATGTCCAAATCTATAAACTCACCACCATGTCGCCCTTTAAATCACTAACAATTTACCTTAAAGGCTATTAACTTCCAGCAGACGAACAGGGGCCAAGCGACAAGCAAAGCTGATAAATACTAATTAAAATCAGGGTAGTATCTACCTCTCCACCTCACCTTTATTTGTTTCTTTATATTTTTATCCTGAGTTGTTGAAAATTCTGGAAAAAAAGGTATTTCTACTGTGAATAGCATGATGGGACTTAAGTCCGTGAATAGGTAAAATTTTAGTACAAATCAATAATTCTGAATGTTATGAGCAATGTGATTTTGAATTTTCGCTTTCAGTAAACCACAGGACATGTCACAAATCGGGAACTGTGCGCTTAGGAAAGTTTATTAAAAGCAATTCTATAAAATAGCCGTTGGGCATTCTTGTGCAGACCTTTTGGGGGGCAGGGGAAGCTTTGCCCCACAGGTTGTTAGGATTGTGACAGGCTTTGGAGAGCTGGGAAAGCCGCGTGCTCACCTTACAGCCATTGCGTTCTCTTGCTCTGAAGTGGGTCATTTCCCGCCTTCGTTAGATAATTTCCAATTACCACAAATTTTGACTGATTGAATCTGAATATCTCCTCCAGAAGCCATGATTAACTGATATACTTCACTTTTTGTGTGTAGGTGTAGAAACGGCGTTATTTCTAAAAGTGTAAACTGCTAGCGTTGATAGGTAGTTTTGCCGTTAAGGCTTTTTGCCTCTGAGAGATACGTTCTTCGCTTTTGTTCATAGTGAGGAGATCTGTAGTCTGTGTGTTGTACATACACCGAGTGCTTGCTCACTAACAGAAGATAAGACGGTCTTTAATAAACGTGAGCAGGAGTACTCATTTTTGAAATGTCAGAAGCGTGCTGTAGTCAGAGCCGGCGTCGTTCACGCAGACGGTGGTGAATATTTCCTCTCAGTTGAGGGTAGCTGCTCAACGAAAAACGTGGAGACAAGAAAGGGCTTTTGAAACAAGAGACTGAACTCAGCTCAGATCCACGACTTCACTCGTGTTCCCTGCCTTTGTTGCGTGCCCTGCCACCACGTACTGAGTGGTTGTAGCAGAGCTATCGGTGTGTGGTTTGCATTACTGGGCATCTTATTGAGTCCTGCATCGTTTTGTGCCTCCTCTAGTGATGTCTCCCACGAAGCATTTGATGTGGGAAAAGCTTCTAGAATTTAGGAGCGGAAAAGATTTTTTTGTTTCAGTTTGTTACTGTGGGTGCGCCATAACTGATGGTGATGGCTCTGAGAATACAGGGAACTAATCAGGCACGGCCGGGGCGCCAGTGGTCGAGAAGGTCAGTGCAAGAAAGCGTTCCACAGCTCTCACCTCATTTGCTTTGTAAACCAATCTGTGAGTGTTGCTGCTTTTTCTTTCACCTTATACTTAAAAAGCAAAAAGAAGTATTCCGAGCTGATGATCAAAACCAAAATACGAAAAAAAAAAAAAAGATAAAGACATACACCCAATATGCATCATATTGATTTACAAGCTGTTTTGTGTGTTTAGAGAGAACTAAAAAGCGTAAGTATTATTGTGCACAGTGGCTCTCATTTTCCTGTGTGGCGTGATGCTGTACATGCAGAGTTTGACTCCGTACTGTAACGTACCTCAGTCAAGTATTTCTTTTTGCTCCTTGAAGCTCTTAGGCATAGCAGTTCAAAGTTGGGTTATTTATTTATTTGCCGTTTTCCTTGATGTACTCAGAGAAGATAAGTATTCAAAGAATCAAAGACTTAAAAGATGCTTATTCTCAAAGCCAAAGGTTTGGGAGTCTTTGAGGACAGGGTTGATATATCTGTTGGAACAACAATAAACAAGTTTTATTTTATTAGAGCCAAAATATTTTTCAAATGTGGGTAATTAAATTGAGTCCATAAAGAAGCTCAGATATTAATATCAAGGGTGGATATTTCAATATTAGGAGATACTGGCTTGCAAAATTCATAAGGAGGAGCGTGATTCAAAGGGTCTCGTAGCTATACCTTTAACCCACACCCTTAGTGCTTTAATGTCATAATTCAGACCATAAGCAATACATAACCCAGGCATAGCAGTTGCTTTTGTGTGTTGTACTTTATAAGAAGGACTTCAGTATCTTACGTGTATTGCTGTGGTTGACTATTAATCTATTAATAGCAGGCAGAGTTGTAATGCATTTAATAATTTCTAGTATTTCATCACATCATTCGTACATCTGTACTCACTTCTTATTCAGTTTTATTCTTAACTCTTCAAGTTGTTTCCTCAAGTGTTTATCCTGGTCATTTGAAATACAGCAGGAACTAGGGAGTAAATAGGGATTTACTTGTACTTGAAATAATTCTGTTGTCTAATTTTTTCTCGTGAGAAAAAAGGAGATTACGGTTCTTGCGTTTCTTTGGCTTATTTTCCCCCTCTTCTCAGGTAAGTGTGTGTGTCAAACTGGGTAGATACACCAATGGTTTTTGGCAGTTCTGAATGAACGTGTCTAACCTAGAAGATTCTAATTTTTATCAAGTTTATAAGTGAGATATTTTCTCAGTTTTTATCACTTTAATGTTCTAGAGCCTCTTTTGACCTATAGCTGCCTATAGATAAATTTTTAAAATATTTTTTTTTTCCATCTTTAATTTTTGGTATTACCATATTGTCATCTAACTTATAAGATGGTATGTGACAAGTTGAAAAAGTTATGAAAACCATTGAAAGCAAAGATAGTGACATTATGCTTGGAGGTAAGCTTGAGAAATGGCAGATAAATATCTTGGAATGGGTCAAGGCTAGTAGAAATAGTTTTTAAAAAGTAAGCTCATTAAAAATGGAGGAAAAGAACAAATTTATAGCAAAGATAACCTCATGGATACGAGTGATATTTTGCAAAGTGAGAGCAGGAACAGAGAAAGTGGAAATTAGCAAAAGTAAAAGAAGTCTGATGAGTGAAGAGCATAAAGCAGAGAGAACAGTCATGACTGTGGAGGAAAAGAGGGGATGAAGCGCTTAGAAGCCACAAGTTTGACAATCAGGAGTTGAAAATTGCAAATATCTTGGAAAGGGGGAAAATAGATTGGCAATTTTGCAAGACATTCAGCACCATTCAGAGACACGAGCAAGTGCTTGGACAGCCAGAAGAAAGCAAGGCTCGAAGAAGCCTGGGCCAAGGAGATTGCTTTGTACACCTCATCCAACCTGATGCATCCCATCAGAGGAGCCTGGTGGGTCACTTAGGATGACTGGAAACTTGTGATGGAACTAATTATAGCGTGTATTCCACACCAAAAAGAACCTCACAGGACAGATGAGAGATAAATTTGTAACAGTGAAGACAATTAAACATCAAAAACTTGTGGTGGATTCTTGTCATTCTGAAACCTTAATTTAAGATGCCGTGTTTGAGCTAAGCAAAAAATTCTGGATGTGTTGAGGGAATCACTTGAAGATACATTATGCACAATGGAGGGGCTTCGGCTTTATCAGTTGTTTTCTTATGGCTTTAACCATGAGGGAAGTCATACAAATCAAAAGTCCTGGAGAATTTTTAAGAATTTCATTAAAAAGTAAGGAAGATTTAATTTGCTCACCACCTGCACACTGCTCTCCTCCAAGATCAAGATTTTCATCTGGATGCTCATGCATAAATACACTCTTTTTTTTTTTTAATACACCTTTTCATACTCTCTTTAATAGCAAATATAAGGGCGCTGTGGCTAATTCTAGAATTGTAGCTAATTCTAATTTCATTTAGAATTCTAATTTCATTTAGAATTAATGGGTGATCTGAAAACATTTGGAAACACTACATTTAAGTGACTGCTGCAGTACCTTTTTTACCTTAGGAGGTATGAAGCTAAGAGGAAAACAGACTCTGTGTGATATAGGAGAAAGAGCAGAGGAGTGAGAAGAAAACAGTTGCTCGGTTGCGGTTCTATAGTGGGAGGTAAATAAAGCAGTTCTGATGCACTGTCTTCACAAAAGTAAAAGAAGGAGCAGTGAAAGCCCAACACCCACACCGTGATCTGATCTCGGATACTTGGCGTATAGGAGGAGGTATCTGCACGGGCATGACAGTGGAGGAAATGATTGAAGTTCAGCCTTATTTTCTTCAAGTAGTTCTGTGTACAAATTTTGTGGCATAATTCTATCCCAGAATTAAAAAATAGTTGAATGCTTTCCTAGTCAGTAGGAGCTCGTTTGTTTAATGAAAGAGCTTTCGTGCTGTAATACTTCAGATGTTCTCTACTAGTGCTAAAGAGGTAATGATCACTCTTCCTGTTTTCCAAGCTGAGAACCCAGGGTGTCGAAAATGCTTTTGCTGTCCGATAACGTGCCTAACTAACTTTCAATGAAATTGCACATCATGGTTCGTTGCCCCTTGAACTTTTTTCAGGACCTAAGTGGCTGGTTTAGTGACTAGCAGTAATGTATCGGCGCAGATCAGCAGCAGATAATTTAGTCTGAGCTTGTTTGATTTTATGGGTCTCCTACAAACTTTGTTTCACATACCGAGCAGCTTAACGGACAGACTTATGATTTCAAGCTGCTAAACTTCAAGGACTGTTGTAGAAGGGGCAAGAATGCATGGTGGAGGAAAAAAGGGTGGAATTAATGCTGAGAAAGAATTTGAGTCTGGCTTATTCGCTATTGCCTTTCATTTTTAGGCATGTCTATACTGAATATTATACATTTCTGCATCTGTTTGTGGTACAAACAAACAGAAATGAGATGACTGAATTTTAACAAATAAAACGTTTTCAGATGTATATAGCTTTTTATGTTCCTCTAAGAGGAAAAGAGAAAGTTCTTTACAATTCTAAATATAACCTAACATCTACAGATAAAGGATTCTTGAAAGTGCTATTATTTAAAACTAATGTTCGTAGAACTAAAGCATCTTTCAAATATTTAATTAATATAGAATTTCAGCGGGACAATGTATCGTGGAATTAGCTGGAGTTTCAGACTGTGTTGGTCTCAAGGTGTAAATGAATGGACTAAAATGTGGTGTGGGCTTTTTACCTTTGAAAGGAAAAAACCCAAGGCTTTTGTCATTTCACTTCATTCATAGAGTTAAAGAGCCAACATCTTATGGTGACGCTCTTTAGGAAAATGGAATTCTGATGCAGAAATTAATAGGCTAAAAGTTAAGGGAAATGCAGTACGCTAACAAAGTCATCCTTCATACGTCGTCGTCGTCATACATCATCATCCTTGGGAACCAACTGTTTTGAATTTTATGTGAGGAATTAATTTCATGACGTTGAATTTTCACAGCGTTCTCATAGAATAAAATACACAGTATCTTAGCAAAAGAACAGTCATTCCCAAGTGCTCAAGGAAGATAAAATGCGTTTGCATTCTTATGAATGGTCCTTGTCCTAACAATTAATGCCATACACTTGCTGAATTCAACAGACATTGTAGACAATGGACAACCATTTTTTTTGTTAGCAAATAAATCTGATTGTAAAATATCTTATATTTTAATTTTATAGTTACATGTTAAAAACGGAAAAATACTTACATTTCAAATGGCTGTGATTGCTCTGATTTCTTCTGCTTCGTTGTGTTTTCTCCTCTTATAGTAAGCACTAACATTCAATAAGGTAAATAATAGCAGGTCACCGTTATTTTAATTTTAAACAGGATTAAGTTGAATCAAATTTAATGGTGGGATGTGTGTAGATGGAGCCAAAATACTCTAACAGAGATCTATCAGGTATTAACCAAGGATCGCAGGGTCTCACTTTTATGTGCCTAAGAGCTTGATGTATTTATGGAGTGTAGGATAGTGGATAGTTTCCTTTTAGTTTTTTACAGTTAGACAAGGTATTACTGGTATGAGCAGGTATTTCCTATATGCAGAATAGGAAATACTGCTAATACAGTTAATAACCCAGCTAACAGAAGAAAAAAAAATTAAAAGGAAATGCTTAAAGGGCCTCATGGTACACTGTAGTATAAAACACATGGCAGCCCATAGACTCAAAATAAAATCTTACAATTTGAGCGTGATGTCAATGGTCAATTATTTGACTGTGGTAGCGATCCTGATAGTGATATCACACCTATGAAAACTGGAATTCATCCAGCTCAGTTTGAAGGTGTGATCTACAATCCATCAATGTCAGTTGAAAGTCAAACATAACCTTTTACATCAAACTATAAAAGCAAGTTTTACCTTCGCTGCTGAAGCGTAAGGGTGTTGTTCAAGCTGCCCATTCTTTCCAGGTACTATTTGTAGGATTATGCTTTATGTTCCTCTGGGAGGCCTTTGATTGCATCTTTAATCATAATAATATCTGGTGTCAATTACTACTAATAATGTATTCTCTTTTAAAATAAATTTAGACTTCACACAACAATTTATAAGTAGGTACTATTATATTTCTATTTGGAGAAACACAACCACAAAGATATATAACATCCTAACATCTTTGTTCATAAATTATTTTGTATTTGTCTACTTTTTATTGGCTTGCTTTGTGAATAATTGTTCCTCTAACTTAATTTTGAACTGTTTTATGCAGCCTATTTGCTAATTTTTGCATAGCGTTATTTGTCTGAACATTGAATTATTGTTGTGCGTTGTGATTTGAGGACTGAAGTACGTGGTACGCTAAGGAGCAATATTTTATAAGCTGTGAATAAGGTCTACAGTACAGATACTCTGACTTTACAATCTGAAGGTACAAATAACAGTAATATTTTACAAAATTTTAAAAGGAAAAAATAATTCTCAATTTGATTATTAAGATAATTTGAAATATATTTAATCAGCTCTAAATAGCAACGTTCTCTCTGACAATACTGTAGCTTGGAAGTGTTATGTATCCTTTTTCCTTCTGTTAAATATTTGTGTATACTACAACTTTTTATTCCTGTCATACTGTAGGATTTTCTTGTCCTTAGCAAGAAGGAATTCAAAAGTATATCACTATATGAACATTTATATCAATATGTGAAATATATATCAATATGTAAATACCATTATATCAATTTGTAAAAATTATCTAATTTTTTTTTACATTTTTTTTTTATAAAGAATGTATCAACTTATTCTGCTGGGGTTTTTTAATAGAGTTTTTTTTCAGCTGTTCAAAGAAATAATTATCCACCAAGGTTTTCTCCATCTTTTTATTTTATAATTGCAGCACTTCAAAATTTCCTTTCTGGTTCCAACAACAAAAAGAAACAAATGAAATAGGTTATTACAATTAAGCAGTAGTATGGGGTTATTTATCTGCATTATATATTCACAGTTTACAGACCTGCCTAGTATCCTTTCTTCTATTAAACGTTGTCTGACCTGTCCCATAAAGAAACCCTTTCTTTTAGCTGATAATTTTATAAAATTACTTGGGACACTTGCCAAGTGAGGTTATCTGTCCCAAGAGTTTATACTCCGCACAAATGGTTCCATGTGCTTAGCTGAAAAGGCTCAGCTATTTTCATGACAGAGGATATAGGTTAAAAAAAACCCAAACCCAACCCAAAGTAGTAAACAATACAAGTGGAAACTTCTTTGAAAAGATTTACTGATCCCATTGCTTCGAGATAGCGTCCTGAGTGTTAGCACTTGGACAGTATTAATTCCATGGATGTACTTTTGTTGTCCAAGTAAATGTTAAATTGTTAAAATGTTAAATTTGGTCAATTTAGAAGGATCCCGCTTTGCATGATATGATTAGGTTTTAGCAACTAGGATTCCATCTGTGTGATCAGCTCTGGGGCTGAACAAGATTTCCCTTGTTTTCAGTTTGGGAGCCCTTCCCTTGTGCCAGGCCCAGGCCTGAAGCGGAGAGATTGTCTCTCCTTTATCTTCTGCTTTATCTGACAGTCCGTAACTGGGATTTTTCTCAACAAGTTGATTTGAGAGGAGAGAATGAGATCCAGAGAGGACTGAGACTGATTAAAAACCTTGAGGCAGGAGGAAGAAGAGTTTAGGAATATATGTTGCTAGAAAAGAAATGGTAAATCAGCTGCAGGGGTACGGTGGAGCTGAGGCAGCTGCGCAGACAGGGGAGAATAATGGTTGGTGGTTCACGAGACGAGGACAAAAATTAGGACTGTTAAACTGCGAAGGAGGGGATGGTGGAGGTCAGAGGACACGGATAAGAATGATGGAATATGGAAGATGGAGGGGAAATTGGAACTGGCTGAGCAAAATCCTTAATGGTAGTAACTGAAGAGAGTCCAGAGAGATGAGGATAACTACAAGTCAACCGAGTAGCGGATGCTAATACTCACGTAAATTAATGCCGTGATGTCATAAGAAAGAATGCTCTGGAAAAGTCTGACTGAAATTAGTAGTTTCGTTTTGACAGTAGTGGTTGAATAGCACTCAATTAGCCAGGTTTGAAGATAAGATGTATGGAAGTTGTAGCTGGTCATGGGTGAAGGCCTGACATCCATTCTGAGTCCTAGGGAAAAACAAGATATGCAGAATTAAGGACTGTATTATAATTAATATCTAATAAAGTGCAAAATTCAAGCTGAACAGATGATCTTAATCCGGAACTTTTAAACTTTTGCTTGTTTCAATTTGTAAACTGATAATGTTGCTACATCGTAGAATTTTTTCTGTGTGTGGAATACACATTAAAGTAGATTTGTATGCAAGATAGTAGGCAAAATTCTGGAAATTCATTGTGTAAATTAAAAAAAAAATTGTCAATGTGCGTCTAAACTTTAATCACATTATGTGGTTAACTCTAAGCTAGGTGACTGAAGGATCAGCTTTTCAATATCTTTTTAATCAGTAAAATATTTGCTTGTTCATCTCTGCAACAGGTTGAATACACAGCAAGAGATTTGCTAAATGACAAAAGATTTAATGTGAGTGTCTGTTTTATCTTCAGTATGTCATTTTGTCATTTTTTTAATAATTATTTTGTAATCAAGTCCATTATTCTGATAAAACACAGTTTCCGTGAGTGAGCTGCATAGCTTGACAGCTTTTACTACAAGGCCTAAACGTGTCAACACTGACAGGTAGTTCTGTCTTTTTTTTCTTTTAATCTACAAGATAAAATCTTGAACTCAAAAAAGCAAAGTAAATAGGCTTAAAGAGACAGCTGTGTGCTTTTATGAAGAGAAAGAGTAACAAAGGACACATCAAAAAGCCGAGGATGATGTGTTTCAAATAGACCTTGGTACATTTGACAGTTTTCTGCTTAGGATTTTCTCATAAAGGTTCAAGGTAGAGTAACTTAAAGGTGGAATGGAGTACTGCCAGAATATTTGGCTTGTCCTATAGGCAATTTTTTGAGGAAATGCAAGTCTTTAATTGACCTAAATATGTAGAATTTATTGTCCAAGAAGGCAAGTTCCATTCATTAGTGGTGTTCACAAAATTGTAGTTGTCACACTCCAGGATGGGGTTTTTATTTGACAGAATCTGGCCATTAAGTTAGTATTTAGAGTAAACATGAAATTGAGAGAAATTCAAGAGTACCATTTTGTGAGTCTGGTGCAGAAGTCTCAGTCCATAGTCACCAGGAACTACAGCTTGTATTGCTGGACAGTTAGAGGGTGCCGGGTTGTTCTGAAAACTGATGCTGTTATGCTTACTCTTGACTTGGGAGATTTTTTTTGTGCCAGTTTTTTTCACGTCATCCATGCAGTGTTATGTACTAAAGATGTCTATAATTGTAATTCGTTGCAAGCTATTTCATAACACATCTTGAGAGTATGCGCAGTCCCATTCTCTACACAGAGCTTCCTCTTCAGATACTTTATTAATAAAAGTCTCCTTCCTAAGACCGTCATACCAACAATTACTATTTTTTTTTTTCTGATTAAGAAGATTAGCATTCACCCTAGTGTAAAAAACCAAATGTTTATCTTAATGACCAAGTGTAACTCCGGAGATATAATCAGAATATATGTCTCTCTTGATTTCAGCAGAGGTTGAGAAAATCTTAACAGTGTTTTCCTCTTCACATTCCTATTGACTCAGGCTATGGAGCTCCTGTTATCAAGACAAGGCTATGCACATCTCTCTAAATCTTACATTGTTAAAGACTGCAGTTGTTCGTGCCATTGTATTCCTCTGCAAAGCTCTGTGCACAGATTAGATGCTACTTAAGCAATAACCGACAGTTCACTGTGCGCACTGCCACCTGGAAATATTGTTAAGGACAGTCAATGAGGGGGAAAAAATCAGTGATGCTGAGTTTAGATTCTGTAGAAAGAATTAAGTAAGTATTTTTTGCTGGATTTTTAAAAATCTGTGTTTTCAAGGTTTTTTTTAATTTAATTTTTAAAGTTTTCTCAAGGTTTTAAACATAAAGATCTATTTAAATAAAGAAGGCTGGAAGAATTATAAAAAATAATCTAATACCCCCTAAAAAAGCTTCCAAGTCAGTCTGTCAGGTTCTTTCTGGCAATGAAGCTCTTGCATTATCTTTTTAATGTTGAAATCAGTTCAAGTCAGTGAAATTTCTTTAATGAACTTTAGGGCACATCTTCAAAGAAACCTGCAATTGAACCTGTGGAAAGGCCAGTCAGCGCCTTTGAACTGTGGAAAAGAAGTTTATCCTAGATTAGCTTGATCTTTTAGTTTACTCTGCCCTCTAATCTAGTCACAAAGATCTAAGCGAATACCCGTGAATTGCAGTGACAACCTAAAAGTAGTGTATTGTTATGGATAAATTCATTGCTTCCCTTAGGTATTGGCATTTTAAATTTGAAAGGATGGCAAAGTTATTTATTTTTGACTATGAACATGAACGTTCTGGGTCTCCCTGAGCACTAAATTTTCTTTACTTTTGTTACTACCTTACAAATTGAAAATTTAACTCCCTTTTTGTTTTCACACTCTCTCTAGCGTTTCACTTTACTTCCACCCAGTTCAACCTTTCATCAACCAAATGGGGAACAATATACCTTCAAATGTGAAAGAAATAACAAAATCTGGAACAAATTATAAAATGATGGAGAAGGGAAACGCAGAACTGTATGGAAATAAGTACATTAATGCAGAGGTTCTGATGCACATAAGTCTGTTTTGAAGGACACTTCATTTTTAGTTTGAACTTCTGCTTTTAAATTTTACTGTAATATGATATAACATTTGCTTTGGTGACTACTTGAGGAACTTTTGGTGTTAACAGTATTCTTTTCTATAGAAATTCCTTCGGATTTCAGATTTTGTACTCTTTCCAGGTTACAATAAGAAAAACATGGAAGAGATTTTTAATAGAAAACCAGCTCAGTGGTTTGCAGCTGGCAATCACAACGCCTCTACTGCTGCTTTTATTTTATGAAGTGGAACAGGTCAGTTCAATATCAGAGCCGATTGTGTTCCTTCTCCGGTCAAAGTGAAAATACAGGTCCAGCAAAAAATTAAGCGATCGCTAGTTTCTTCCTTTCAATCATTCCGTGAAATGTCTTTTAATAACTGTCTCATTTTGTGGAATCAAGTAGGACGAGAGTGGTTATCACTCAGTGGCAAAGGAAAATGCGCCTTTTGTCTATGAATATTGACTTCCATAACTGACATTATTTGATGGCTACTTTCAGTTATGGATCAATAAGAGGTAACACTGTGTGAACAACCAAAGTTAGGTAGAAAATCTCATTCACGATCAGATAAAAAAAAAAATTGTATTTATAAAACTGGATTTTTGAAGAGGGAAGCGTGGAAGGGAAGAATATAAAATGTGGTTGAAGGAACAGCGAATAATTGAAAATTGAAACGATATATTTATCCAGCATTAAAAATTAAATGATGCTGTATTTTCCTGCATTGTGTTTTACTTTGAGATTAAATCCTATTAAAGTCAATGGGAATTTCACCACTGACTTGATTGGCACTCTTTCATCCTTCATCTGGGAGAAGCAGTCTCTGCTTTTTATTATTATTTCAAAACGGTATCCTTCCTTTTCTTCTCTCACTCCAGTTTCCTAAGGATTTATAATCTTTTGCATCAAAAGGAAATTCTTCCTCGGTATGTACTGTATAGTTGAAATCAAGTACAACGCAAAAAGCTAGCTGACCTAATGGGCTGATTCCAGCAGAGCAGACGTTTTGAATCTGGACTTTCTTAGTTATTGGGGGTATAGGATTTTGAATGCTTTTATCCTTTTATTGGTGAATGCACTAAAGTGCATGCAGACAGAGAATGTTAAAGTGGCAGTCAGATAAACTTGTTAAAGCAGTGGGAGTTTTTCCTTTCTTTCTACGTGACTTTATCATCACAGTGGAGTTAAAAGGCAATTAGCCCTTCAGCTCTTTTCTGGCCAGTTTATTGGCATTTTACACACAACTGTTGAATAGACAGTGCCATATTAAAAATTCCAATGAAGCTGGCCTGGGGATAACAGACTCTAAATTTCAGGTTAATGTAGGTTTCCTTGAGAGGAACGATTGCCAAAAAGCTCAAGTAAAATTATCTAAATACAGTACCTATGCCGCATGTACTCATAGTTGATGGAAAATTTAGTAGTCTCGCTACATGCTGTGTTACATTTCCAGGGAAATATTTTTATAAAGAGTGTTTGATGAAAAAGTTTATTCCTTTAGTAATAACAGGCTACCCACTGTGTTACTTAAGGCAGTGAACATAGTGAGTAGAACTAGACGTTTTCATCATAATAACAACAATTATACTTGCTTTGCATTTCTGTAATTTTCATCTGAGGTCATTAAAGCACTTCACAAACGTGGATTGCGTGTTTCTTTCAGTATATGAAAAGGCGGGGGAGAGATTATTATGTCAGTATTTTGACCAAATTTAGTCCAAAATTTGTGTTCCTTTTTCTTTTGTTCAGAGCTGTAAAGGAAATATTGTGTGGGGTTTTTTCTCATTTCAGTGTCAATGGAAAAATCAAACATGTCTTTTGAAGTTCTTGCAGCCCAGAATATTAAGAACCAAAAATTGATCACTTTTAAGAGCTCGAACTTTGCTTCTGATACTGATGAGCCATCATTAAAGTTTTCTGTAATTTTTGTCTTTTAATACAGCAAATATATGTTGCAAGTCAAGAAAGTGGCTTCATTAAATGGACATTACAGTGTAAATCAAAAGTCTGGAAATTTAGGAAGTGCCAGATCTAAAGTAGCCCGTATAATTTTGTGTGTGTGCCCGCCCTTCTTGGTACGTTACAGTGATTTTCAGTTATACGGCCATTTACTGCCTTTTCTGTAGCACCTCACTGTTGTTCCGTGCTTGCTATCTCTTATACTAAATGCACCCTTGAGTTCCATATTCAATGGGACGGTGACCGTGGGAGAGACAGACAATGATGTTGTTTGGTCGCCTTAGCCCTACCCGTTCTCTTGCTACAGATTGCTTATGTGCTAACAAATTGTGTAGAACAGAACGTAGATACTGTGTGAACCCTGTTTATGTCAGTCATGACCTGTCTCAGATGTCTGGAGCAGTCACGGTACCTCAAAGCAATGAAAACACCGCCATTAAGGTAGTAAAAGTATCTGGTCATCAGGAGCGAAACCAGGCGTGGTTCTGAGTTTGAGGCCATTTCTCACAGCTCTGTGGGCTGCCTAGGCGAAAGTCGCTTTTTAACATCTACAAAATGAGGAAAATAAAATGTACAATTTTATTTTATGGAGATGTGTCAAATATAACGTGTTAAAGTCTATACAACTGTTTCAAAAATGAAAAGGACTATAAAATCTGAAGAACTTTACACGAGCAAGCCTGATGCATTAGAGTAAGTGACCAAGACATCTGCAACAAACAGAGGCTTTTGAAACTGTGCCCAGCGTCTGTGCACCACCTTTTCCCACGCAGATAATAATGCTCTTTTCATATCACAAAGAAGATGCAGAAAGCAGTTTGTTAGCGTTCTAGAGATACTCAGAGATGGTGATGAGCGGCACGGAGAAGCCCAGGAAGCAAATAGTGACAGAGTTTAGGGAGATGCTTAGCAAAAGCGGCGTTCTAAAAACTTTGCTAGTATTGAAAATCAGCTCCGCTCTGTAAGAAGCATTTAGTCGGTGAGCAGAATGACCCTGAGATCCTGGAGTGAAGAATAATGTGTGATCATTAGTTAGAAAGAACCATAATTTATAGACACCAGGGGGCAGAATTAAGGTTGCAAGGACAGCTATAAACCTGGCATTTCCAGCCATCTAAAGGGCTATTTATGTTCAAACTCAAATACACTTTTACATTTAAGTATTTGAATGGTATAGAATTTGTTGCAAATAATGTTCTAAGTTTGTGGAAACGAAAGCGTTTAAATACACTTGGAAGAGAAGTGTGATTGCTCATATATTAAAAATGTGAATTTAACTAAAAGCTAATTTTAATTAGTTTCAGCTAAGCCATTATTGTTTGTGGGTAAATTAGTCCAGCTTTCTAAAGGAAAAACATGAAACAAATCCTTTCTTGAAAGTTAGTACTCTTTTTCTTAATTTCTGAACTGCAGAAAATATTGCAGATAACTGCAGCTTTTTATTTCCAACCTGACCTTCCACATTCTGAAACTAATTTGCCATACTGCTTCTCAAAGTCTGCTCAAGGACTTCCTTTAGCAGCATAATGTGGTTCTTATTAAGTACATCCTATAAGACCCAGGAGGATTGCATGCAAAGGAAATAAGACGGAGACACAAATGAATTTCCATCCTCCAGTCAGATATATGATATTGATGACCAGGATGTATATGAAGGATACTGTAAAGAAGACAAAGAATTAAAGCAAACGTCTGACAAATTGGCTGTCTTCATACGCAAAGATGACAAGTGGTCTATACGGCTAAGTAGAAGAGATGTAGGCATCAAGCCAAATAGTTATATAGTCAACAAGTCTCTTTGAATCACATGCTTATATGTAACCTCTCTTTTAAATAAGGCCTCACTTTAAATTACATCATCATGAAAGACTTAAAAGCCATGAAGTTTTACATGAAAACTGATAGTTTCTCTTAACTCCAAATGTTGTTTTTCAGTGGTAAGAATTTTATATTTTTACCAGAATACTGAGATATTCTGTTAGAGTGGAACTTCTTTAGGAGATTCTTTCCCTAGTTTTTAATTAAATGCACCAAATATAAATAATTGTGAAAACAGCAGCTTTCATTTCAAAGTCTGCTTGTTCTGCTAGTTGAAGTTTTTCTATAAGGTGACAAAATATTTTCACGTTAGGATAATTTGGTGGAAAAATGCATTGAAATAGCTTGAATGTACTACAGTCTCTGTAATTCCTGGTGTCCTGGTTCTAGTGTGTCTTGCCTGATGGGGCTAAATATAGATTTCTGAGGTTTTGCAAAGCATTTGGTTGATGAGGAAGATTCACGCTCTGTATGTGACTCAGTGCGAATGGAAATAAGTGAATGGACTCTGGAACTATCACTATTTTTCATTTAATTCTTCAACAACATGCAGAATTTGGATAATTGGGATTCTAATATGATTTTCCTATTAATCTCTTTTAAACCATGAAATCTGATATTTTCACCATGACTAATCCGTGAAATTTGTCAACTTTGTCTGTGATTTACACAAGCTCTATTTAGAAAGAGAACTTGTTTGAGTCCTAAGGCATGGAATATTATCTCCCAGCATGCTTTTAGTGTCTTTTTACTAATAAGTATAAACAAAATGTGCTCATTGATTATGTTATTATTTCAAGATCAGGAGGTAAAACACGAGGAACGTTCAAGAATATATTCCCCATAGCAGTGTATATGAGTCTTAAGGCATTAACAAGAAAATAACCTATCATATCAGAGTTGGTAAGAATGGTTGTGATCATAAAGTTTACCTAAAATAATTGGATAACTTGCTTGTAGATTAAAAACAGATGTGATACTTGTATGTCTTTATGCTGTAGGCTTTAGAATTAATTGCTGTCAGCATAAACCAGACCAAACAGAAATAGATTTGCATCAATTCTTTGTAATGGGGAAAAAAAAAGCTTGAATGACAGTGAGGATAATTCTATTTTGTATTTGGGGGGCGGGGAATGTCCATACAACGTTCATATTCTGGAGTGCAATTTACTATATATGGGAAAGAATAAAGATCCTTTATGTAAATGTAATAACATGCAAGTAATACCTTCAAAAGGAAAGAAAAAAAAGTCTCTTGTGTACAGAAAGTTAGTCTACTCCAGCTGTCCTCTCTCACTTTGTGGGGGGAAGACATTTGGGGAAAGGCCAAAACGCAGATATTCACAAAGCATTCAATTTTTAGTTCAGCATAATGTCTTAATCAGCTTTTACAGAGCTGCTCTGCTCTGTACCAAACATGCTATAAATGTGCAATACATCCGTACATGTAAATAAGTCACACTCCCTGCGGTGATGAGAACAAGATGACTGCATATTTCAATAACGGCACAACGCTGCAGGTAACAGAAAAGCACCATCGTCAAGTTGTTTGTCAGCGGAGCAGGGGACTAGAGCTGCGACTGCTGAATACTACGCTGTCTCTTCGTCGTTTCAAATTCCTGATCGTACAGTTTTGTGAAAGATCTCCACAAATCATACACATCAGCATCACAGATGGCCAACTTGTGACAAGATCCCCAGACTGGAGCCAGCTAGCAGGAACTTCATCTGCATAAATCTACTTACATGTCCATCAAATTGTCAAGATACAGACGTCATCTGTCATCTTCCCTCAATCGTGTGATGCAAAATGCCTGTTTTGGGATCACATGGTAGATGAACTTCTGGTGATGTGCTGAGAAAGGGCTCAGGGAATACAGCCTTCAAGTGAATTCTGCAGATGTCATGAGGGTCTTAGGTACTTGCCCATGGCAGGGGAACTCTGTGCCTTTGTGCTTTTGGTTGGCCTTTTCTCTGTCCTGACTCCTTAATCACTATAGCTGATGTTCCCAAAGGCACGAATTCCTCTTAAACTGATTTCTGAATAAAAATGGTCAACCTGATATTCGGTAACTGGAGAACTAATAAGGTTTAACCAAGTGCCTCTGAGTCTCCAGAAAGTGTAAAGCCATCCGTGATGAACTGAATTCAAAACTGCTACTTACTATCCCTCGTATTACAATTAATCTGTGTGTTAAATAAAATTAGCAGTTGGGGAGTTGAAAAAAAAAATGAACCAAACAACTAAAGATGGGCCGGGGGGAGGAGGCTGGGGTATTTCTTCCTATAAACCGCAATTTTTCTATGGAACTTCTTGCTGCATGATGCTGTGAGTGCCGAAGTTTTTACTGGTTCAAAAAGAGATTTGAAGAGTTCATGAGGGGGGAAAAAAAAATCCACCAGAGGCTATTAAATGCTGAGGTACTGTTGGCAACGCATCAGTTGTATGCTGTGAAGGTTGCTTAAGCTTGGAGACTATACCAGGAGCCACCACAGGAGAAAGGGTACCGCGGTGGGTGGACCTGTGGTGTGCCCCAGTGTTCTTCAGCTCTCTGCCAGGCCTCCTGCCCTTACCCCAGCACTCACAAACTCTTGTCTCGCAATGAGAGTGGAAGGGAAGCGTGGCCTCTACTCCAGGCTGAAATCTGTTCTTGACCTAAGGATTATAACTTATTTCCAATTTACTAAAGTAATTAGTCCACAAGGATATCTTGTGGAGGACAGGGAAGACAGATGAATGTTTTACCCGTAATAGTTTGCACTTCCCTAGCTAAAAAGCAATTGAATAAATTTTCTTCTGGTTGCTCGTAGCATAAGATAGAAAGTAAGTGGAATCTCAGCCTTTTAAAAGATATTTTGAAAACAGCGCGAATGAAAAATACATGTTTAGAATGAAAGTGGGGTTTTATAAAATCCCATCAAATTTAGAAATCAAAATGATCTACGGTTCTCGTTTTATTATTAAGCGCATCTTATTTTGATATCTCAATGTCTCTTTACAAATGCAACCGTCCCCTTCAGAACCTTAAAACTTCTCTAATACTACGGCTATGGTATGGGATTTATTAATAATCAATGGGATTACATAGATTCTGTTACTTACTTATTCTAAATATCCTAGATATTTGGGGGCTAATATTTTTATGTATAGTTAAGCTAATATACATAGACTTGCTCGGGAGAGAACTAAAGCTGTGTCAAACTATGAAAGCTTTAGGCTTTATGCATTTCCTGAATTGTTAAGCAAATATTCTCGTGTTTTCTTCCTTTAGGCTCTTAACAAAGATTGTCTTTATGTTATAAAGGATTCTGTTTTACACGATTAACAGGATGTGTTCATCTAAGACAAAATGCTCTCCAGTGTGAATTACATCTACAGAATGTCCGTACCTAAAAGTTTGTTGAGTATGAAAGTTCTACAGCAGGGCCTTTTCCTAACGCATACATTTATCAGCTAAAATCCTGATTGTTTTGCCTGTATTATGTCACTCACGTCTGGAAAGAACAGCGTCCTGCTGTTTGTGAAGCTGGGCTCCTGCTGCTATTTAGCCACTTGTAGGATTCTGTCCCAATTCCTCTAATCTACTCTGTTTCAATAGCACCATATTTGGACTCCCTCACACATTCTTCTGCTGCTCTGTTTGGGATGCTCTATGAGCTGAAATAGAATTTTAATGTTCCGTTCAAAACAGAAGGAACCTTTTTGTTAAATGAGAGTATAAGGAATAATTTCCTCCGTTCCCTTGGATAGAATTTCTATACGTGCACTACATTATTTTCCTTCAAACTATTGTCCAGAAGTTTGGGGCACTATTTCACTATATTAGTTTACTTTACATAAATCAGATCCAATTTGAGGTTTAACGTTGCAATAAGGCCTGCTACCATCTTAAATTGTTTCTTTCCTGTTGTAACTCCTCATTCAGAGTTCGGTGCTCCGTGTTTCCATTATGTCAAAGGTTTACTGATATCTTTTCGAGCTGCTTGTGCAAGTCAGGCCCAATTAAAGCAGAGAACCAAAAGGACTCCAAAAATGGTGTTAGAAATTACACCAGAGCACAAAGTGTGCTGTAGATATTTTTTCTTTACTTTCAAGAAGTCAGCGAAGATTTGCACGCGCCCTTTGCCAGTAACTATTTTCTGATCCCCACGTAAAAGTGCATTTAGAGGAAACGACTTAAAGCTTGATGGGTATACCTGTCCGTACGTTGTCTGTCGTTACTTCACGGCTAAGCCTATTAATTTCTGTGGATCTATTTGCGGCTAAGATAGCAATTGAAAAAAACAAGATAGCAGAACGTGATCCTTTTTAGTGTAGAGGCTTATGATGGCTTTAAGAGTTGTTCTTTAGTGAGTGGGATTTAGTTTACTGAAAAATAAAAATGTGTTTCGATTATGATGCTAATTTTACTCTTTGAAAAGAAAGAAGTTCCTTGGACACAATGTAATACTGCATGTACAGTTTAAACATTTTCAGTGCGGTTTATACAGCTTACCTAAGCGTATGAAGAGAATAAAGACGTTATCCAGGTGAAATATGTTTCAATAATTTCATAAAGTGTCTCTCACCTGTACCAAGCTTCCGGCACTGGAAAATTTTGAATGTTTTTTAGAGCTTTACCGTGTTTGATTTAGCTGTAGCTTTCTGCAGCCCAGAGCTCCCTCAATGTGCTGGATTGTCATCAGCAGGAGCCAGGATCTGATGAGAAACACCATCCTCTGACTGGGGTCAGGGACGCAAGCACAAACTGGAACAGACAACGGCTACGGGAGTTTGATAATATATAAATTACTATCAGGTATTACAGCTAGCAGTGGCACAGAGAAGATACCAAAGAAAAAAGGGGAAAGACTTCAGAAAGTGCAGGTGAAACAGGGAGAGATGTAGTGAAGGAAATCATACCGAAGAAAAGCAGCAGGCCAAAGAAAAATAATATATTGCCTCCTTTCTTGCTTGCATTTGGCAAGTAATCCCTGTATGATTTGTTCACAAAAGTGTTAACATTTCTAATGGTAGAAACATATAAGAAAGAAAGATGTTTACAAGTTTTTATCAAGGGATTTATTTTACGTAATACGAAGTGAAGAGATTGGTAAACGATCCCTCTATGCAACACAGCTTGAAGACTTGTGGTTCTGCTGCTCCTTCTCTGTTTGTACTTTAAAATTAATTGAAAGCCTCATTGTTTTGTTTAAACTGTGAAAGCTTCCAAGGTCAATGAGTGAGGTAATTGACCTGCCTGTTGTAGGACAAAAATATGTATGTTAAATTGCATAATTAGTTTTAATTACATAATTATGGTGTTTAATGTGTGGGGGTCAAAGGTTACTATTACATTTAGAAGTCATGGCAAGAAACACAAAAATAAGCAACGTAGTTTAATTCTGTATTTCTTTGGGTTTTAAAAAAGGGCTCCACTGTGATCTATCCTTGACCTTGGATATTTGATGATTATAGCAAATAATATATTGCTGTTATACTTTTTGGAATCATAGAGACACCTTTGTAAATGACTAAGTGACTTTAGCAAAGACTTCATTTAGCTTTAGAGTACATGAAAGTTAATCAACAGTGGGAACTCAACTGACAGCAATTTAATCTGATTGGGTAAGGTAATTACATGATTACCATGAGTGTTTATATATGGACAAGGATATTTTTATTGGAAAAAAACCTAATTGCTTTCTTACTGAGAAGAGAAAAAAACAAACAAATTTGTTGTCACGGGTTAAGAGGACATCCTTCGTTCCTTGAAATAGCTTCTCTTCATATTTTAGCCACAGATGAACTCATGATTCTTCGCAAATTTGCACTGGGGTTATGTTTTGGGTTCCTCTGTTTCTAAGCTAGAAATAATGCCATCATTAACTTGTTCCGTTTAAGAATCTCATTGCTTAAACATTAGTTGTGTGATAGCCTAAAGATGTCATGACGCTTGTAATTCATGATCTCTTCTTCTGTGTGTAAACACTGTTGCTTAAATACAGGTTGATTTCATCAAACTTAAACTTAAAGGTCCATTATACTAATGGATATTTCTGGAAGGAGGGCATTATTTGTTTTTCTGGGATGGTAAAAAAAAAAAAAAGCACTGTGTACAAGATAAGTAGATAAAAGGTGATGTTCCGAAATGCTAGAAGAAACAGTCTCACATTAGGTGCTCTGACTGGTCCTTTAGAAAATGGCTTTCAGTCTATTGACTGAAAGTCTGTGGAGGGAGCGTTGGGAGATGAATCTTCATCAAGGAACATTAACCTCTGTGAATACCTCCCTGAAGTGCACTACAGAGTGGAATCCCATTTGGCTAAGAAATAGTGGCTTGCTCCAAAGCCTGTTTAAGTAATGGGCCAGACCTGGCCTTGGCGCTTTCTGTGGTTGTGGTAGACACCAAAAACCAAAATCGAAACTTACAAGAATACCTTCACATCTCATCGGTACCTGTTGAACTCGTTCTGCCAGTGGAAATGGGATACAGTCTTCTAAAGGCTAACTTCTAAGGAATTAAAAAGTTAATGAACTAAATGTTAAATAAGAAATAAATGAGCTTTTAAAATGAACTGTACAATTATGGGAAGAAGTTCTGTGAATCATTCCATGTTATAAAATAATTTGTTCTCCCTTTTGCTAATTTTTCCCTAAATAAGTTCTTCGGAAATATTACAATTTTGAATTGTTTTTCTAAACCAGATGATCCAGTCACTGTTGGAGGCACATAGCCACGGCAAAATCTCATGCTGTACATTGATCACCTGTCCAACCTTTGCCTAGAGTGTGATCCCCAGTTTCTTCAAGAGATCCATCTTTACCCGTCTATAAAGAAGAAGAGGAGGAGGGAGACATCTGGGATATTCAAGTATCAAAGTTTAACACCAGAGCAGGTTGAATCTCCATTTATATTATTCTATATGTATATTGCTAGTATTGACTTGGATATTTGGCTGAAGACGTATTTGCGTAATTATATAGCATGCTCTGAAGTTTTACTAGCATTAAACCTTTTCTTTTAGACTCCTCACTACACACGCATTTTTCATAGTTCCGTGGTGTGAAATTGAATCCACAGTCATTCTCATATTATGGAAGTTAGCTAGTGCTGAGCACGCCTGGCAGTCCGTACCTGTCCCTTCAACATACGCTTGCCACAAAGACCAGAATGGCTTGTTTAAAGCCGCTCGGCGTACTGTAGTTGTACCATTCCGTATTTAGCGCACACAGCTCAATCCAGGTCTCCGGCAAGTACGCTCATTTTCATTCACTTGCTTCAGGCAAGTTAAACTTGCCTCTTCCTCTTCCATTTCCAAGAGGACTTTGATATCCCCCAAACAGACAAGGTTTCACTTACTGTCCTAGGGACTGCCCCTTTAGGAGTCTAGCACAGCCCACACACAATCCTGGAACATGTCCAACTTGTTCTTTGAGCAGAATGTGAACCTCTGACCTTCTGGGCCTCCGGCAAGAGCGCTGCCTACTGAGCCACCAATACCCAGGCCATCAATAAGGTTTAAATGCCAGTTGCAGACTTCACAGAGATAATGACTTCAGTGTGTAAAGGTTTTGTTGTGGAGGCTGCAGTCTCACATGTGGCGTGACAGAGTAAACATGCTAAAACCATAGAGAGCTGTTGCATAACTTGCCTTGATATAACAGTTTTTGTAATATGTTTCGAGGCATGGAATATTATTTAAAGGGACCCTGTTATGTAGGCTTAGGCCCAAAATGAAGCTATTATAAAAAGAATGTTTAGCGAAAACAGAAAAATGTCCATGAAATTGTTGGAGCGGGAATTTCAGGGTAAACTTGCTTGGATTTGAACAGTCGCCTGCATGACATTGCACTGTTGTGCCAGGGAATGAGAACCAGCAAATGAAAATACTGTTAAGTGAGAATCAGAAATTGAAGCTGAGCAGAATTAAAAGATGAGAAGTCTATTACTGTTGTTATAACTTCTTAAAAACCGTACCACATCTTGAGAAAGATGAGATGAAAAAATAAATTCCAGCTTAGTAATTCAAAGCATCGTTATTGACACAGGTAAATAGATGTATTTGCATTTTAATGTTATTTTTAACCTGCTGTCAAGTAAGTTCTTGTATTTTTATATACATATAAAGCAAAATTAACATGAAATAAGCATTAGAGTTTTGGCACATTTCAGTTTTTTTAGTGTTCTCTATTTAAAATTTAACATTAACAGCATACAAAAGACATGCTGATGTTTGAGAAATTCAAATTGATAAATGTGATTACACAAAATGCTATTTATGAACTTGGATCAAGAAGAAAAACACAGCCAGATATAGGCTAGGACTTACATTATGGAAAGGCTGTTGGATAAATTGCATGAACCTTCTGTGGAGCAAAGGCCAGGAACCCAGGATTTCTTTTCCCAGCTGAGTGCCCAAATCACTAGGCTACAGACTCTTGCTCCCTCTTGTGTTCTTTCTCTGGCCCAATGCATTGTGAATTATTTTCTGTACGATGATACAGCTTCAACAGGAGAGGTTTAATATATCCCTGTCCTCATCCTGGCATGTTACGCAGCCTGGAGCCTATGGATTAGAACATTCTGCTAGGAGATGTTGCTTTGAGTCCTAGACCGAAGAAGGAATTGAACCTGGGGATTTTGCTCCTGGGATGGGTAGCGCTGCTGCTGGGCTAGGGATGACTGCTGATCACGTGCCGTTTTACAAAGAAAGAGCACATGAAGAATTTTGTAGGAAACCCACCTGGTTGGTGTTTATTAGGCTGGCTTAGGCTGGCTTTGAGAACACCTGTTGGATCAAACTCCTCAGATCATCTGTGCAGGGCCGGGCTGCTTTTCTAGAGCCCAGTCAGGCTTAGGCGTAAGCTGTGCGGTGAGATGCGCAGTCCTGGCTGGGTCCGTGAGCTCCAGCCGCGCGCAGAGAGGCAGTGCCTGTTTCTGGCCTATTTTGCCATAGAAAACTGTATTGTCTTCAGAAATAGATGCCTCCAGGATGAGGTAGGGGGCTTGAGTTATCGCCGTTTTGGCTGGAGGCGTCTAAATTCTCTTCATGCCCCATCTTGAACTCCCATAGTTTTAGGCCTGTTTATTTTGATGTAACAGTTCCTTTGAATGTACAACTGAAGGATTTTGTGAACCTGTGTTTCAAACGTAAGTTAACTTTAAAAGAACAGGTTGTAATTAAGCAAGGTGATAGGAAGAATTTGTGGGTCAGAAGTGCATTGGTGGTTATGAACTATAGAAAAAAAGTGAAATTGCTTTAAATGTGTTAACGCTTTTCAGGCCGTCCTATAGAGCAGCGTGTGTTAGATCTGAACTCAGGAGCAGTCAACTAAATGAACTGCATTGCAGTTATAAAATAAATGTTTGTAAAATTTTCTGACTTAATTCCTAGGCTATTTTTTTCTTCTCAGTATGTATGTTTTTATTAAGTCCTGCAGTGCAGGTCCTTGTTCATGCAGATGCATTTATCTGCCTCTCTGGAATTATTCTGGTAAGTCAATGTCTAAGATCAACCTGGATGAGTCTGGTTTTCTTTTTAATAGAAATGCTAATTTTGAAAATGACATCTGTGAATTATTTTTAGTCTGAAGAGCTACAGACACCATAAAATTAGAACTGTGGACTTCCTTGGCAGTTCTTTTATTATTGTTTCTACCTATTAAAAACACTAGAGGAATAGCGTGATTCGTTACACATTGCTTTTCCGGCAGTAGATGTATCACCTAGTCTGCGTTACATTGTGAACTATTGCTGCTTTCTAATATGCTAACTTGGGGGTGGTGACGTGGGAATAGAAACTTACGTTCATGACAGGCTGTTGGTTTCAAAGACAAATCTTTTTCTGCCTTGCTCGTGCCTATTTTCATTGCAGTGGAGCTTTTCATGTAGTAGGGGAGCGCTCAGCAGAAGTGGGAAGGATGCCGTCTGTATCCTGGTTATTGACCGAGCAGATTTACGTGCAGTTCATTTGGCAGCATTTATGTTTTCCACACAGGACTTTCACTGTCTCGTAATCTGCCTTTAGAAGGGCTGGCATTTGCACAACTTAATGCTCTCTCTCCGTTCACAGTGAACAGAAGTTAAATCGCTAAAGAGTGTAAGTTAACATCGTATTAATGAGTCTGTGTGCGTGGGGACCTACCGGCGCAGGGAACTGCTTTGCGCAATGTTGACTTGATTGCTCTGGAGAAGCGGGTGTTTGCCAGTCTGTGAAAGGGGGAAATCAATGGGTGCTTAGATACCAGTGTTATGAATTTGGGGTAAATTGTTAAAAAAAACCCTGTAATAAGCAACATAATGACAGAAGAGGATAGAGAGGACTGAAAGAAGACTAGAACTGGGAAATTGAGTAGGAGAGTGGAGAAATCAGAAGCATTTCTACAGAAGGGAAAATTTTTAAAAGCTACAACTTGATAGAATGGTAAACTTTGGAGGTGAGTAGAGGTCTTCAAGAATAAATATTTTTCAGTATAACTGTGGATGAACTATATTATATGACTCTAGTTGATTTGAATTGGTGTACTTTGGGAAGCCCTGAATAAGGGAGTTATAATAATTCAAAGTTGTGATCAATAAGCATCTTGACAGAGTCTGGTAATAGTCAAATGTAAGACAAGCTATAGAAATGAGAAGCAGACTTATGGTTATAATCACATGAAAATTAGTATTTAATTTGGGAACAGCATATTTTCAAGCTTACAGATAAGAAGGATAAAAAGAAATCACCGTAAAGATGACTCATGTTAGTTAAAGCTCAGATTAAAGGCCTTATCCTCCCAGGTATGAAAATTGTCTACTCCATTGTCACTTAGCAAAGAAAAAGTGATACAAATGCTGTTGTGTTTCCCCTTCATCGAATTTAAATTAAAATGGTTTTCATTTTATTGCCTATTTTGTTATTTTTATTTTATATGAGAGGTTCATTGATGGATGACAGTAGCAATGATTCCCCAGCCTATAATCGCTTGATGTCTTGAACAGGAAAAGATTGCGTGGCCTGCTCTCGCTGTCCCCTCTAGTGTTGCCACAAAGAAAAAAAGACTGTTCACAAATGTCTGAAACTTATTTGCATTTGCTCTTGGAAATACCAAAGCTCCTGGGGAATTTTTCAAGTTAACAGAAATTTTGATAGAAATTGTTGCTTTATGGAACCTGAAACCTCTGTCATATCAAGGGTTGTTTAAAGAATCTTCCTAAAGGAAGCTTTAGTTTCAAATAGCAAATAACTAATTTATCGAAAATGGAACTGCTCAACAAGAAACCTTGAGAGAAATCTGCATTACAATACCCAGAGCCTAATAGTTAGGGCATTATCCTTTAAGACATGCGACTTTGGTTCAATTTCCTTTTCTGAATCTAGCTGAATAGAGACTTAAACCCAGTTGAATATCTAATGCATCCAAGGCAACTGTCATTACCACTGGACTATTGTCTGTGATAGGTTGGGTATCTCTGCTTTTGTGGAAATTGTGAAAGGATTTGTCCTAATACTAACAAGACCTTTCTGAAATCTCCAGAATTCTTACAGGCTAGGAAAGAACCTTTGTGCTTCGCTTTATTCATAACCCCCAGGCTCTGAAGAAATGCCTGTAATAATCATTATTTTATATTTTCATACCAGGCGACATTTATTAATCTGGACTCTAAACTAAACCTCAATCTCAGACTCCATATAGAGCTGTCTTTCCATGCCTCTGGTTATTCCTGTCAGCTGTCTCAGGTTTTTCTCTGTTTTTCCTATATCCACACTTTTAACAGTTCAACCAAATCTGGCTAGCAGTACTACTTGGGATATAACAGCGATGAATTTAGTGGCATTTTTCAATATAGTTTTCTGGGTTTGCACCTTATACTTTATTATGACAAGGTGAACTCAGCGGTGATCACTGTTGAAGATGCTTCTAGTTGAAAAAAAAAAAACAAACAAATATTGCAAAACCTGTCCTAAGTAATTTGATTGTGGCTGGGACATTGTTTTGGAATATGCAGTCGATGATGGATTCCATGAAACTACAGGAATCGGGGTTGTTTTGTGCCCTGTCAGTGTGTAGGTATTCTTCTGAGATTACCACAGGGGATCAGTTACCTTGGTAATGTGTCCACCAATATTTATTGTGTCTATTCCTTTACACAGGCTAACAAACATTCATCGTGTGGGAATGTTGGTCATGATCAACTTGAGCTGAATTTAAATTGATGACCTAAAGGTTAAAGTCTCTGTATCCTGTTACCTCTCCCTTGGGCTGCCCGCTCTCCCTATAACTAGGTTTCACACCATTTTTAGGTTATCAGTGTCTTTGGAGGAAGAGCAGTCTTTAGAAGTGTTGATCTGACAAATGCCGTCGATGTCCTGTTTAAAAAAAAAAAAAAAAAATTTCATTATGACTTTTGCAGCTTGTCAATACTTGAAGAAGAAGGTTCTGAACAAATATTCAGATGCTGGACTAATAACTTAACCAGCCTGTTAGATAGCTTTAATCCAGTCATGTGGGAACGTAACGCAGTGTAGCAGCCCCGTGAAACATGAAACTATGAGAACAGCTGAATAAATTTAAACACATTTTTGAACATTCTAACCTTTGTCGTAAAAATCCGATAATATAGAAGAAAAACTAATAACACTTTCTTTTGGTTTTGTTTTTCTGTACAGTAGTTGAGAAGACTTAACGTTTTTTGTGGTTGCTGACTTTAAAGAAGTAGTGACAATTTCTAACACTGCTTTTTGCCCAACACGAAGTCTATTCTTTCTCGCTCATTAAGGAATGAATCTGGTTTCTGTTTTATTCAATATTGTATATACATCTCACCCATAAATATTTAAACTAAGTAAATATAGAATCTTAAACATGGAATATGCTTTCATTCTAAACTGGTGGCTGTGGGGGAAGGTAAAAATATTTTATTCAAAGACCAGCGGTCCCTTCGGATGAGGAAAAAAAAAAGTGTTTTGCCTAAAAATTGGATAGACTTGTGCTTGCAGTGGGGCACCAAACTTTTTACCAGATTACACCTATATTGTTATATTTATAGCTATAAAGTTTGGACTATAAAGGATCTATAGGAATGGGTTTGCAGATACTCACTTCAAAAACACATGGCTAGTATTCGGTTCCTATATCTGGGGCTAATTTAGTTCTTCTTCTCCATTCAAAGTGCCTCACTCCTGCCTACAAATGCAGAACAGATTCCCTGGTAATTTTTTTTCTTGGAAGTACCGTCATTTTATTTCTAACTGGGAATAGCATGAAATGGAAATACGTTTATGACTCTACTTAAAAACAAACACCAAACAATATAAAAGCAGGGATAATCTGAAAGGTAGTTCCATAACAAATTGATGCAGAAAAATTCAGAAATATGAAGCATATTGAGAAGTACGCAACTGACATTTTCTCCGGGAAGATTTCTGTAGCAAACTGGTTTTTGGAAGTGGCGTAATGTGGCATACCTAGAGCGCTTAATTAATTGTGGCTTTATTGCCAGTCCAAACTGGTAATGCAAATTCAAGGTTTTAATTTGATGCGTGCAAGTAAAGTTCAGTATGTGTCTAGGTATGCAGCAGGTCTAGATCCTATTCTTAATTAAGAGAGTTGTAAAAATGAAGTTTTATTAAACAGAATACAAGGAATAGTGGGCGTTTGTGCTTTACAGTGCTGTGACCGTGTGACTCCCCAATGCATATTCCTCACTCTTCTTCCAGATGTATTGTACAGCCTGAAAAGCCGAGCGATACTGAAGGTCACATCCGGAGGCGCAGTCCTGCTGAGGCTTTCTTGAAAAAAGACCAGATTTTTGTTATGTTTTGGAGTTTGTGGTTCAAACTGTAGCTTGTGTAGGTAGCTAACGGGTTGGACCAGCCCCTTCAGGTAAAGTCTGGATCCTTTTGTGGGAAATACATCATTGGAACATAAAATAAGCTTTGATTATAAAAGGTATCTTCCATAAACAAGACAGTTACAAATACTTTTGTGTTTACAAGGCAAAATCAGACCAAACCTCAAAACAGAAATGGGAAGTAGATAATATTTTATTATACATTACTGAGATATAATTAACTGATCAATATGAATCTCCTTTGCTGAATTTGATGAGGTCACAGCATTAATTTTAAAGGGGAGAGAAAAATCCGCCCTTTATTTTAATTGATTTTTATGTGTAGACCAAATGCCTGAACTAGACCAGTGGTAAAGACTGCTTTAGCTAAGCTTAGTATTGCTTCTCCTTTTTCTGTTGTTTTTCCATCAAACAGAAAAAGATGTGAGAGAACATAAAATGGTTTAATTCCATTCTTGTCGGAACAGGAGGGTAGAACAGTATTTTCAACAAGATTCAGTGGCTATTGTTGAATTTCTTACGTTAAAACTATGGTCATGGAAATCAATGGCAAAAGCTGTATTGATTTATAAAAGAAAGATTGGGATATGTTAGTTTTGCCATCTGTAATTAAGCGTAATAAAGAGGTTTTCGGAGCAGATTTTTTTTTTTTTTTAACAGCTTGGCCTGAAGCTACCCTTTCAAGTTCTGCTGGTTGAAGTGTTACAGGAACGAATCCTAAATTCAGAGGTGATTTCTGAAGACTGTGGCTTTGTTCTCCTGTGCACGCTGACAGATACAGGGAGAACAAAACCCTTCTTTGGCCTTAGGTCAGTACTGTAATGAAAATGTAAATACTTGTGTATGTTACCACAGCTCCCATAGAAGCACCATCCACACATCGGGCTTTTTCCCCGCTTTGATTATGTGTACCAGCCCACAAATTCAGTCTGCCTTGGCACAGGGCCCCCAACGTGGAAAATCAAGACAAAGGGTCCTGTCCTGTCTCCCTGTGCTTTTATTTCCCATCTCTTCGAACTGTCCTTCTGACATTTTCCACTTCAGCTATGCAATTACTCTAAGTACTTCCTTTTACTAAGTTTGTTAAATGAATCTGGACCTCTGAGGTCCAAGTGCCATTTTCATATGGATATAAGCTCTTTTTCTCTTTGTGGGAATGTTAACTCCGCTGTGCAGACTGAAGTACAGTCCCTTTGTCTGTAGTTGTAATACACTTCATTAGCTTCCAGAAGACAATAACTTGCTTTATTCCCATTTTATAAGGATTAATTATACTCAGAAAAAGCTTTCAAATAGCAAACAGAAAAGGAAACCAGATGTTGCGGAGTTATTTAACCAGTGTTATTTGCAGACAAATATTTAAGCTATGTGATTTAATTTTTTTGTGGAACCTTTGGAAGCTGGCTACTAGTGAATGAAACATCCGCAGCACATAGGAAAACAGATTTTACCTGATAGTATCGTTCTTACCTAACTATTGCAGGTAAACACTTTATCGGTTTCCTGGCCAACAAATTTGCAGAAGTATTTGATTAGAACAGGAGCAGGCGTCTTGTGTGCGTGCAGAGTCATCACTCATAAATAGGCTGTTGTTGCGTAAGGCACAGTTGCGCGTTTCCAACAGTTTCAGTTTTCTGTGTGCTGATGAAGATACGGTGATAAACCTCTGTGCAAATTTGGTTTTCTTGTAGATGCACAATCTAAAATAAAGAATGTTTAGAACAAGCAAATGAATTCATCGTCTGAACGCAACTATTTAAATGTGTTTCAGTGAGGGCAAGCTTCACTTCTGGAAATGGTGTTTTGCAAAACAGACGTGCAATTTCTCTTGCAGCAAGGGTTTGTATAGGCAGTTAAAGGCATATTTAAAAACTAGCCTGTGTTCCTAAAACGCTTTCTGTCTGTTTCAACTAATTGTCGTGTCATTTAGGACCTGTAAGATTTGTAAGACATAGTTCTAAAGTATAGAAGCTTTCTGTTCTAGGCACTGTGGGGCAAACAAGGATATTGGTGCGTATTGTCCCTTTCGTCATTTCAACATCCTTCACATCTCAAAAATCCTAAACTATCTCCCCAAATTTGTCTTCCGGCTGTCGTCTTGAGCACCTAGAGCTCGTCTTCTGCCAACCACTCCGGTCAAAGGCAACGCGCCTCATGTCATTAACAAAACTGATCTAAATGGCACATGGTGCACTGTTCCAGTTACTAATATCTCAGCACTTGTATGGGTGTGTCTCGTGTTCAGCTTTGGCTACCTAATTCAAGGAAGCACCTTATCCTTATTTTGCCAGATTTGCTCTTTTAACATTTTTCACCCAGCATTTCTGTCTCCTTTCCTGTAGCCTCTTGTGGCTCTTCATTCTCTTATGTGGTCTTTCTGCTCTGCTTTCCTTTCCCTCTACAACCTTTTCCAGCTGCAATATTCCTTCCAGGCTTTCAGCTTAATTTGATTTATTTTCAACCCTATCTCCAGTCTCTTTTCCTTTGTTTCCTCTTTCCTCATTAGTAACCTTCAGGCTCTTCAAACTCTTTTTCCAAACTTGAAACTCCACTTTCCCGGGTCATGTCATCTACCTCCTGCCTCTGCAGCTTTTTCCTACGGTTCTGCAGCGGCACAGAAGTTTTGTACCAGTTGCGTTACAGTGATTTGCACCGTTCTGTTCTGACCTGAGGATGTGCTGTTACTTGGTCCGTGCGGGTACTCAGCCTGGCGGACTTTGCACCGAGCGTAGTCAGAGGGAAAAAGGAAGCGTGTAGTTTCTGTCGTCAGAGGTGATAATAATCTGTTCCTCTTTTTATAATATCATTTCCTGTTTATGGGAACCCATTATTGCTGACAGTTTATTGCAAAGAGGCATCATTCTTAAATGTACATTCATCTTAAGAAGTTTGTACATCTTTTTTTTTTACGATATGCAACAATTGTTTGCTTTACGTAACTATTTCCCTTGTCTAAATGTAACTTGCAGAAAGTGATGATAAATGTTAAATGGTTCTTGTAAAACTGTTAAATTGTCAGTTTCAAAACTTAGTAAAACATTGATGTTTTCACTAGATCCCAGCACTGAGGAATGTCCGGCTTTCATCATAACAGAGTTGTTTAGTTCCATGTAAGCCTAAATACTCTGCCCTTGGGAGATATCTTAGTGTCACCTGCTCCTAAATTGAAAATTATTTGTTCAGCCNAGAAAGGAATCTTTTTCTTTTTTCCTTTAACAGACATCTTTGATGTGGGATAGAATCCCTTCGATGTAAAATAAATCAAAGCCTGAGATGCTATTAAACAACCCTTTAGTTTAAATATATCCAGTTCTAGATAACCAAAATCTGCTCCTTCCTGCCCTTGTTCTCTCTTTCTCTGTTAAACAAATGTGTAGATTTTCAGACAAACACTTCTATTAGCTCCATCGTGAGCTTCTGATCACTAGCACTTTGTTGATGAATAAAAATGTAGTGCTAGTAAACCTATTTAGAACACATTCTCAGTATAAATATCTAAAAACGTTTGTCTTGAATAACGAAGGCACAGCAATCAAAGAGAGTAAGTTAGTGTCATTCAGCGTGAAATAGAACAAAAAAGCTGAACGTTTCTCATCTCACCTAAATAATGAACAGAATCAGTTTAACTCATAATGTGAGAAAACCCTTAAAACTACAGTGCAAATACAGCCTTGATTTCACTGTGTGTAAACAAGAACTGTTGTCACATTCAACAAGCTGTGTTGGGCTTATGCCTAAACAACCCCCCTTTTTTTTTTTTCTTTAATAATGCCCTGTTTATCTTTAAGAGGCATACAGATGTAGGGCCAAATCAGATTTTGCTTGAAAGGAATGAAGGAATGCATAAATAAATGCATTAGTACCTAGTTGAAGCATATTGTTTTGAATTCTGTAGGGCTTTTTAAAATAACGATGGAGAATACTAGCAAGTAAGTTCTTCCAGTGGGTATGGCTCTTCAGGATGAAAACGGAGCGTGAGGCAAATATTACAGGACTAGAAAAAAACCTTGAAAAGAACCAGATACAGAAAGGAGGAAGCAGATCTTAAGGTGTTTTACATTTATTTTCCCAGCCCTTGTACAACCAAGAAACCCCAAAACAAAAACCCTGGAGAAAGCTCATGGAAGCCTGAGGTGTATTGCATCTCTGCAAACCTTACAGCATACATCTCAAAACAGAAAAAGAATGCGTGCAGGTATTTTTTAATATCTGGGAATATTTTGTCGGGGAACCTATGGAAGATCAAGAATTGGCGTCTTTTCCAAATCATTCTCGTCAGCTGATGGCGAGGTCCCACTGTACATTCATGTCCTCCACAACTCCGTTGAAATAAAAAGCTTCCAGGCCCTGTCTGCTAAATCTGGCCTCACGAGTCCATTTCTGATATGTCACACATGATGTTACCTCTCGCTGCGAATCTCCTTGGTATCCCCTGGATTTATGCATTCTCCCTCCAGATCTGCTCCCCCCTGTAGAATGCCACATGTACGGTGTGACTATTATAATGCTAGCCTCATAGTCTGCACAGAGGAATGTCTTAAATACGTGCCCTTTACTTCTAAAACATACGTGGAAATTACAGATAGATGGAGAGAACTGCTTCTGTGCTGTTCCTTTCCATGCTTTCATCGGCGTGTTTCAGAGCCATTTGGTCTCTGAGTTTTTCCAGTGGTACAGTCCTCTTTAACTCCGCTCGTCCTACCCTGGTGGTGGTATGTCCACTTGGCTAAGGAACATCTATCTTTTTAGAAGCGGCCTGTACCACTACTTCTGCTTCTCTTCTTCCACCAAAGTTTGTTCACTTCTGACACTGTAAGCTCTTCATTGCTTAGTCTTTATTTTTAAAACAAGAAACAATTCTGTTGGCAACGCACGCTGTCCTACTGGAGTAGGGCTGTGCCGTTATTGGTGGTGGTTTGATGCAGCATCAGACATCTAAACGTGAGGCGTCTCTTCCTGATGTGAGAAAAGTGCCAATTAAAGAGATGGTGACTGAGGAAGACGTAATTAACAGAGGTCTCAACATGGAGCTAAGATGTATTATAGACTTATCTTTCTGCCTTCCCTCCCATTCAGATTGCAGACACAGATATAAAACTTAAGTTGTCCCAAGGTGCAAAGTGATCTACAGAGCAAGTGGTGTGTCTCGCCTAAGGGTGTCTGTGGCTTTGACAGCCACAGCATAACAGTATACCGTGAAATTCTGGGCAGAGACGAAGAGCATTCTTACTTGCCTAGTTAACAGGGCTGCTGTGAAACCATGGCTTCATGTCTTTTAACGTGAAGCATAAGGAAAACCCCGACTTTTTTGCCATAGGACTTACCAAGGATTTTTACCAGTCTTGATCAACAGAGATGAGAAAGCAGTGAAAAAACATGTGTGCTTTACCCCAGGTTCAAAATACTGATCAGGTAATTCACAAGTGTAACTTGGGGTTTTTTTTGTGTATGATGAATTTACAAAATGGATGAGAAGCAGGAGAAAAATAATTAACAATACTAAAATGTGTATGACATCTGTTAGTACTGTGGACTTTGCTTACAAAAATAATAGACTCAGATGATTATGTGCTAGATTGCTTTTTATATAAAGGAATTGTCTGCTCAGCGCACTTCTGGACCAGGAGGTCATTAAACGCTATATGAATATATATATATAATGCCGATAGTGTAAAAGAATGGTTTTGAGTATGTAGGTGAGGTCTGTATGTTCGTGTGTGTGCTTAGGAAGGATGAGTTGCACTTGCGTGTGTGTGTGTGTGTGTGTACACGCGTTTGTTTTATGCACACATACCTATACAGCAAGCTTAGACAACACTATGCAAAGAGCTGTCTGAACCTGTTTCTAGGTTCCAATCCTGTTTACTGCCTCTGGGCATTATTTTAATGTAAATAATAAATAGGAGGAAAAAAAGGTCTCCACTAGAATTACTTATTCAGTGGCATTTTTCGCACTGATTTAGTAATGTAGTAAATTTATTTCCATAACGGACAGCACTGAACAGAAAATAGCTGTCATGTCTGCTACCGGCTTGACAACTGTTGGTTTACGGAATCGTGGTTTCTAGAAGCCTAAACCAAAGCTTTACCTGTATTGGTTTGTGTGGGATGTTCAGATTTCCTAGTATTTAATTCCTTTTTTTTCCTAACTGGTGCTGATTGTATTTATTTACTTTTTTATTTATCTCTCTCTCATTTTCTCCTTTTGCTTTTTCGCATTTGTGCAAGTCATAACTTCAGCACTTCCCCTTACCCTTGCGTTGAGAGATTTCCTATTCCTGTAGAGAACTTAGAGACACACACCCATGTAGGTAATTCTCTGATCGCTGAAGCCTTGTGTCTTCTAGCCAAGATTCTACTCATCATGACCTGGCTATAAAATCAAGGTTTAAATGGTAGCTACAATTTGAATTTGATATTAGTATCTAAGGCGTATGAAAAGATCTATCAGTGAAAGGTACCACAGACGTGTATGTGAAGAGTAAAGCAACCTGCTGTTCTTCCAGCCAGTTATTACTCTGGGACACTCATGTTTTGTAAGAGCAAAGTCAGGGAGGCATTTTCTATGCACCACTGTTACACTTCTAGTAACTTCAGTTTTTGAAGATACTAGAAAAGGCCGACGTATTGGTAAGTAGACTGGCCATACCGGTAGCAGAACTTACACACGCTAAAAGTGCACATGTTCTGTAGGTCTACCAGTTTGTAAGAACATAAAAATTCCTTCTTTTTCAGTAACTGTTTTGTGTTGTGTCATTTTTAAACAAAATTTTCAGAAATCAGTATTTATTCAATGCGGAAGGCCCAGAACTGCTTTGTCAATCAGACCTAAGCCTTCTAACTGGCATATCTTAAATATAAGTAGTTAATAAAATATGATTTCTGGTGATACTCAAAAGAGGGTCTATTTTGTATGGTGTTATCCTCCACTGCATATAAGGTTTTACATGAGCCTGTGACGAGGGTCCAGGGATTGCGTATCTTTCAATAAAATAATATGAATGGCGTTTTAAAGGGCTCTCCAGAATAACTGTTTCGTCAGTCAATGAGACTCTATCAGCCATGAAAAACCTGATGTATAACTGTTTCTTAATAAGTGTATTTGTCACAGCATATCCATGCTTGAAATGCATTTATTTGTGCTTAATATTAAGTTTATATTTAGCCTATGTGTATTTTAAGATTTGGGAGTAGTACAGAGTATAGTAATTGTTTTTCCTTTCAACCAGAAAAAATTATAAATTGAAGTTGGCTGAGGCTGCCAAATTACTTAGTTACGCTTAGTTAATTATTAAATACATTCGCAACATGACTTAGAAATATACTAGTTAAAAACATCCTATATAGTCACTCTCTAAAAAATAGTATTTGGCAGCTTTAAATTTGTACTGAACAAGGAACGAATTATTGAAGCACTGAAACAATGCCAATCACAAAGCCGTCTAATTCCTTCCCTGCTTTTCTGTCATTCACAAGAAAAGCGCTTATTATCTGCTTTTAATTTATATTCTGTATTTCTGCTCTGTATTCTCAGTTTGGAAACAGAAGATCTGGAACCACCTAATGGCAAATCTTAAGTTTCTTGAAGCTAACAAAATCATTTTTTAGTTCCTCATAAATCAATTAGTAATGATTAATACTATCTGCATACTGTGAAACTAACCGTTCGGAGAATATCTAAATTATAGAATACAGGAGTAACTGGTACGCGGGTTGCATTCCTCCGTTCTGGGTAAGAGTGCAGAGCATAAATAGCAAAGCTCGGTGGTGTGTGACTTCCAAGGAGCCCGCTGTCAGACGCAGTAGCGCTGCCGTGCTGTGTAAATCCGGGCTGCCGAACAGTTGGCAAACAGCTAAATGGCACCTTTTCTGAAAGCCTTTAACTTAGCACTGCCACGGGATACGTAGTGAATAACAAAAGCAGCTGCGCAGACGTTCTTGGATGCCATAATTAAGCTGATACATCTGCAGTGACATATGTCTGTCTGCCATTAGTGGGGTTTTTTCTTCAGTGGTCGTGTGCGTGTCTGTAGCATTGCACTGAAGAATGAAGCTCCACGCTTAAAAGCCACTTGAAGTTTTTTTTTTATGAAAGTAAGAGAGAACTGTATTTTGGTTTAGTGGTTTGTTAGAAAAATATTTTCAAACAGAAAAATTGCTAATTTTCCCCACCTTTTTGGTAAACTGAATAGTTTTACAGCAAAATCTGTGACCGGTGTTCTTTTTAACCAATCCGTGCACTTGCAGCGCACACACAAACACAGGAACTTCTTGGGGAAAAATATTTACTGCTGTGTATGCGCCCTACTAAATCATTGTTGGAAAAACCACTGAATTCTCAGTATTATGGCTTGCATAGGAGTGTGATATCTTTTCTTTTAGCTCTACAGTTCAACTTCCATTTGAACGGATGTAAAAATCTCTGAAGGAAGAACCAGGTCCAGTATTAAATATTCTTTGCATTCCAGATCATTGTCAGATGTCAGCTATATTTCCTAGTCCCTGTACAACTGGGAACGAATGGATGCAAACTGCATATTGTTCTCCCCTCTTGCTAATGTGTGTGTTTGCCTGGTTTTAGGTTTGGGAATTTTTTTGTGGGGCTGGGGAGGCAGAGAGGGTTGTGTGCAGCGTAAGCAAGTTTCAATTCCTACTGAACACTCCAAAAGCACTTTCCTTGAGGAGTATTGAGCTGCTGCCTGCAGATCAGAGGGTCCAGTTCCTATCTTGTGTCCTGGAGGCTGCCCAGCCTCCTAACAGAGACTCATAAATTCAAGAAGTCTGTCCCGATTTTGAGACTGGTTGGAAACTGCAGTAGCAAACGGGAGCTTGGACCAGTTCATGGGGAAATAAGGTAGGTAAAGAACAAATACAAATTAGTTTGAGATCAGCTTAGTTACTGCTTACCAAAAGCCAATGGAAATGTTCCGTGCTTATTTGGGATTGTCCGCGGTAAGGATGACTGCTTTTGCTAATGGGTTCAACCAGTGTCTGGCTATTCTGGTTTTTTAGGCGTTTCTGTGGTTGCAAAGATAATCACAAATTAATCGTAATGTAGTAACAACTGTAGAAAATTACTATGGAAATGTTAACAAAACTTTATTTTAGCAGGTGCTTGTATCTAGATCATAGACCATAGCAATTTTTTTCTTTTCCTAATTGGTGTATAAATCAAACGGATGGATAGAGATGGACTTTCTTTTTAATATTTCCCTGTTCTTTAATGATAAATCAGTGTTGCTTTTGAAGAGATTTTCTGAGCACTGTGTTTTGAGGGAGAATTGCTTTCAGTCTGTGTTCCCTGTTGTCATGGATCAATGTGGTCCATGTTTGACAAGTCTTCTTCATTGGTGGTCACTACAAACTATTTTCACTTTCTCCTTGTTACGATATGTAACAAATTAAGAAAGAAAATGCCTTAGGCTAGATGGAAATCTATAACAAGTCATCATACATGCATAAAACCTGTGATCGTGGTTCAGAAAGCCTGTGGAAATTTTGGCCTGAAGTATTTTGGAAAACGTTTCCAAAATCTGCTGAGCTCTTTTCTTCTTCCAGATTAGTGGTTTCTCTCAGAGTGCAGGTTAACTTTCTAATTTTTTTTCCAGTTCTGTGTAAAACTACGGACGTATTTCAAAATTCACTTTGCATGAAAGCAAAGCTTTTATTAATGATATCTATAAAAAGACAACCTGCAAGTAAGATATGCGATTGCAAATACAATAGTTTCATTCTTATTTCCAAAAACATTCGCCCATACAAAAGATGGCACCATGCCAGTTCCGGGAACTCTGATGTGACTCGCGAACGACAGCCTCCAGGGGAGCAGGAATGCGGCGCTCCTGATCCTGGCCCAGAGTCGCGGGGAGCCAAGGCCGTGCCCTGCTCAAAGGTGTCACGCTTCGGCCACTTCTCGGCTGGCGACTGCGCAGCAGGACCTGGCACCTCCCCGGGCACAGGCCCAGCTGCGCCAGCGCCAGTTCTGTCTCTCTCTGTAAGTACTATCAGCATTGCTGCACGCGTAGGACTTTTTTCTGGCTGTTGCGTTTAGGAAAACCAGGAGAGTTGCTGTAACTGGGTTTGGGGGTTTTTTTTTGCCCACGGAGGAGAAGCAGGAAAATGCAAGTTGTGTTTCCCCTGCTAGGAGCCCCGCGCGCGAGGCAGGTCTGCGCGGAATGCTGTTCCCATTGGGATCACACCAGCCCCGAGGTCGAGTACCCCACGTGAACGTCAGGGAAGTAGCAGCAGTGAAATGATGGAAAGCAACTCCTCTGCTTTGCCTGTGCTTCGGAGAGATTGCTTTGTAAGCAGCGTGACATCTTGCTACGGGTGTTAAAATACTTGTGACGTTCTGTGAGCAACGAGTTCGATACGGGAAGCACCACGACTAAGGTCTTGCGTCTGGGCACTGCCCCCGATTACGTACAGGAGTGCTTGTGTGCGCCTGCGGCTTTGAGTCCTGCAGGACAGTGGCTGGGCACACAGATGAGAGGGGTCGGCTTCCTTTTCTTAGGATTCAGTAGATGTTAATGGTTTGGGCTTTCGCGTCTTAGAGTGTGTAAAAAAACATCTTTATACGGGGATAATTAGGAACATTTTTGTTGAAAAATCTAAATTTGTTTCCAAAAAAATGTTTTGAAGGGTGCAATACTGTGTGCAAATTCAGGTCAGATTTGGTGAACAGATGTGCACTTTCTTTTAAGAAATTATTTTGAAAAGTTTTAAGCATTTGTTTGTTCTATATAGAAATCAAATTAGGGTGAATTCATTGACAAGCACAGCAGGTTTTGTACCACAATGTGGAACCTTGTGTGCACAAAACAGCGTACACTTTTGCATTTTTTCTTGTATAATATGTCTAATTTTACTGCATGTTTGTATTAATTTACATACATTTCATATACATATGGTCTGTCATTTAATTCTCCACTGCGTCATTACACAAGAATGCCAAAGCTGATTCTAATTGTTCAGCAAACTAAAGGAATTTAGGGAGGTTGCCCAGAAATTCAACGTTACTTAAATAAAATACACATGTATTTTAAACCTTTTAACAGACACGTTCTGTGCCATATCCCCTTTACTAATATTAAAATAAGACTTATCAGCACAAGCTGCATAAGGTTGTGCTGCCGGAGCCAAATCCTGGGATCAGCATCCAGGCCACGAGCCTGCAATCAGTTACACTTATGTTGAACTTCATGCACATTTGTCATTCTTTTGAAATCAGCGGGATTATTCACCTCCAGAAGACAAGTATGTGTGGAACTGATTCCATGAGCAGACCCTCCGTTTTTATTGGCTTCGTTACGAATCTGAGAACAGGAAGAGGAAAATCCGCATTAGGACCACAAAATGTAGCTCTTAGGGATCATATCGGAGACAAAATTTTGGTCCTCGGCTTGCTGGCAGTCACTGGAGGAGAAAAGGATCACGCAGGCGCCACGCATGGTCAGCGGCGGAAGGCGTGTTGTGGGGGATAAAAGAGATTATGGAGAACAAGAGAGCGGAAAGTTATTCCGTTGGTTCCCTAGCTGAGCTGAACCTTTTGAGGTCCTGTGAAAAATCACAAGCACATCATGAAGTGGTAGGAACGGTAGAAAACCAGTAGAATAAGCGTAGAAGGAAAGTTTAGAAGTTTTCTTGGTTTTTTTACGTACTTAACATCTGGATCTAGTAAATATTTTGATGCCGGAGTTTCCCAAGCTGTTTAGTTGAACCTGCAGAAGCATATTTTTTGGCTCATCCTAAACAGTAATGTTAATATCATCTAGGACGCATTTTGTCTTCCCTAGACGCTGCTGCTTCACATCGCCCCTGGAAGCGCTGTCTGCAGTTTGCAGTGTCACGTGCACTAGTTGTAGAACTTTTTGCTATCAGTGACCAATATTTAGCAACAGAATTTTAAACGTATGTGCAAGTATGGTATTAATGATCTTATTTCCTTTGGTTCTTCAGGAATTTTTGTTTGCAAATCTGGGATTAAATCTTTCAGTAATAGCATTCATGCCCTCCCTTCACTGCCCAAATGAAAGACCAGTAACAGCTAGGAGGAGATTAAGACAGGCTAAATGAAATCTTATTACATTAGATGAACGTAACTGCTGCAGGTAATTAACGCCTTTCGTTTTGAAGAATGATTTCAAGCACTTGAGGGAATTTGGAACGATTTTTTACATTTTATTCCAACTAGTGATGTAGAAAGGAAATTAAATAAGACTAATTTTATTTTCCATTTTTGCTGTCTCCCCTCTCTCTCTGTTCTTTCTCTTGTTGAAAAACTATTGTCATTTATGTCATTAAAACAGAATTATTGCCCCCAGACTTTCAGTGAACCACAGCTGTTGACCTTTTTTGTCAAAAGCTTTGAATACAAAGCTACATTGGGAACATTTGTAGCCTGTGGACCATGACAGTACTGTAGACTTCTCTCCTGTCCTGACAGAAGAGAGTGCCAGAGGGTGTGCTCACATAGTGACTGCATTATTTTCTGGCAATTGTGGTAAAGATTTCCTTGCTTTTGGTTTTTCTGCCTCCTCTCAAGTGTACAGTCATCCTTCAAACCTATTATACCACCTTCTGAATACTGTGGCTTTGTCCCTGAGGCTACATAATCTGTTGTTTAAAATGTTTACCAGTGCTGGACAGATATTAAATTAAGCATTGCAGCTTAACGTGGTTGTGTGGATACTTGAAGCTGGGTTTAAAAGACATCTTGATTTCCTTGCTATGTAATAGTATATTACGTTGAATGGGAAAGTTAAAAATTAACCTTTTCTAGTATAGGAAGCACTAATTTCAGAGCAAACTTATGAATATTAAAGGAAATACTGAATACTAAGCATGTGAAAAGCTCAAGATGTCTTCGCTTGAGATATGCCATAAACTCCTTTATTTTTCCTGGTGATTAAATTAAGCACTTTTCAGTAGTGCACGCCAGCTGCTGCATCTGTAAGTAAACCAAGTACTTTCCCACAGTACATGCTGTATATTTCATTCTTATAGCATTTTATTTGGACAAGTAATCTTTATTCTTCTGCATACAAAGTCAAACTTCAGAGGATAAGTAAAAATTAAAGGCAAAACACGTTGTGTTTCACAATTTCTGTGGATTTAAATAGAGCCATATTTTTATTGACAAATACCAGCTCTATTTCTAAATACATAGTCTACACATAGCATGAAATCTCAAGTTTGGACCTAATTTCTTTCTTCTCTGTACAGCTGACATTTCCCCAGCCTTCCTCTTGTGAACGCGTGGGGAAAGCAGGAAGGGTGGCAGTGAAAGGGAATTCTGCTTTTTTTCTTAGGCTAATTTTCTCTGTGAAACTTGATCTGCCTTGGTTACATTTATGAGATTTTGTGAACAGAGAAGGAGCAATGTGATGTGAATGCAAAAATCATGCATTTTCAATACAATTCATTAGATTACACTGCAACTTATATACAAAAAATACCCTCAAACCCTTTCATAACTGAGCTTTCTAAGCATTACCGTAATTGTAAGCATACACTTATTCTAAATAGTCGTTTCCCTTAGAGAATAAACAGGTACATTTTTTTTTGTATCCACAGTCAAGTCCACTTAGAGGTGCAAGGAACAGAAATTGTACTTGCAATTCAACTGGTATTTTGAAATTACGCTGGCAGAAGAGAGGCTGCCTTTCAGAAAACTGATTTCTACACACTTCCCCCTCCCGTCCCCCCGCTTCTATAATGGGACAATATGCTTCTTTCAGCTTGAACCACAAAGTTCTTGAATATCCTGAAAATCAAAATCGGGATTAATGCTTCAAATGTATGTAGCTATCGCAAAAACCTCAACCTGTGAGCTAAATGTGACACCCAGAGCTCCGGCTTCTGGTCACCCCGGATCCCGGGAATGAACATTTGGCCTGCGGGGGCCCCGGGGACTAGGCAGGAATGCTGTTTGGCTCCTCTGCTTTAGGTAAAACCCAAGAATTGTAATAATGTCCAAAAGACCATATAGCAGAAAGGATGAAGAGCAGCAATAGGCACTGATGACATGGTTAAAGACCGTTTCACCCATCTCTAAATTAGCAGCAATATTACCGGAAGACCTTAGCGTTGAAATGTCTACAGCTATTTATCATTAGAATATCTGTTTTCACATTATACTGTTATATTTAATACAAGAGTTGTCAGTACTATGTGCAATGTGTATTTTTTATCCTTCTTTGCGTGCTTTGGAGTCTGCAATGAACTAGCCACGTTACAAAGGGCATTCTGTGTTGTCATGTTTTCCTGCTGTCACTACTGGTAGGCCTGTGTCTCCCCGGCGGAGGCTGCCGCTAGTTGGTGAATGCTCCACATGCAGACTGGAATGCTCCAGAACTGCAGGCAGCACGTTTAGACAACCTCGCTGTACAATTACTGCCTCCATTCATGCTTTTGGGGCTCTGACCGTTTTCTTTACTAGTAACACGTGATCATCCAGCTGCCTGGAAAAAGCGTCCCAACAAATCACGTCGTAGCGAAGAAGGTAAACGGCGTCGAGTTACGTAAGGGTGTGTGATAGGAAGCGGATCTCCTCGGCTGAGGATGTGCTGCCAAGCGCAGGAATGAGCGAGGCTTCTTCAGGGCCCAACGTGGTGGAAAAAGAGAGTAGGAGAATTACGGCGACGGCGCCTCGCGCTGATTCTGGACAAAGCGCTTGAGTCAGAGTTATGTCGGTGTTTGAGTAGAACAGTTACCTTGTCTCCACTCAAAGCCATCTTGTTTTCCTCATTTAACACACTGTTATACGAAAGAGAGGTAAAAAAATTTTCCTTTCTTTTGGTAGTTGACATAGTTCGTCTATTTTGTTTTCATTGTAATTGCGAGGAGAACAGCAGAAAAGCCATTATATTGGAGGAACAAAATGCTGATTGTGTAGATGCATTTATCTCTAAATTCTTCATAATGGGCTAGGAAACAAAGGAAAGGTATGTTCTGTCGTTATTATGGTGATCTTCTCTGTCGTGGTTTTAGCAAACCTCCTAAAATGACAAAGCCATTATAATATATAAAAGCTAAACCGAGGATTTGCTATTGGAAAGCGCAGCAGTGGAAATAAGTAGAGACTTAGAAAAAGGTTCGAACAGCACATTAAGTAGTGCAAGAGGAAACGCACAAGGAGCCGAGAACTGTAATTGTAAGCAACTGGGATCCAGCGAGGAGAGGCCAACTCCGGCTGCTGGTGCAGCAGTTCTGGTCTGTCAGTGCCTTTCTGTAACCCAAAAGCGGTTGCGAGACCCCTCGGCGGAGGCCAGCTCCACTGAGCGTGGCAAGGGGTTGGGCACGAACACAGAAGTCCAAGAACACTGGCCAGGAAAAAGGCCGGGTCCTGCAGAAGTGGGGTTTCCTGTGCAGAAAGGCGTATGGCAAACGTGGGAGAGCTTGCAGAAATAGTACCAGAAGAACAGGAAAAAGTGTGGAAAAAACCCAGATGGAATCCAGAGTTTAAGGTTTCCATGAATGCATGAGAGAGGGGATTCCAGCCCCTGCTCTTGTCACTTAAGTGCCTTCAGACAGATCGTTGCTTTGATGTGCATCTCACCTCCCACACCTTTTCAAGGGGATCTTTATCACCTGGTTAAGCAGATTTTCTGAGAAAAGGGATCTCTGTGTCCAGAAAAAAATAAAATGGTTTATTGCTATTATTAAAATTAAGGAGGGGGTGGAAAATTACAGCATTGTTTTTGAAACACGGGGTTAAATTTTTGAGGGTATCCCTGGGAAGTTAGACACATGAATCCCACTGACAAATGTCCCAACTCAGATGTGCCGCTCCATCTTGTACTCGCTATTCAAAAAATGTTCTCCTTTGTGTCCCAACATTTAGCTTTATCGGGGAATTCCTGTGTTGTATTATTTTGTTACTGTGCTAATATCAGAAGCACAGCAAGGCAAAAGAACTTTTTAGAATTCAGAAGAGACTGTACAGTTCAAGGCAGTGGTTAATCCTTAAGGGAAAATGGTAATAATAAAAATAAGAAACCCTATTTGGAAGAAATAAGAAAGAAGTAGGAAGTTACTGGCAATTTTTCTCCCCACGTGATATTCTTGGAAAACAAAAAACAATAGTGAAAGCCAATTAATTATTTGTCATGTCATAAACTAGATTAATAGGCTGAGATGTTTTTGAATTCTTGACGTAATTGAAATCAGTATCTATATGCATTGCCAAAATAAAATACAAGGATGACAGATTCGTAATATGAACAAAAGAACATTTTTAAGCACATTAGATGCAAAAACATTGGAAACTATTCATCTGTTTTAATTGTAATCTTTTGCCAAAAACATTAATGCAATACCTTTGAAGAGTAATTGGTATAAAGAATATGCTCAAAGAGGAGCATTTCCACGTGCCTAGGCTTTATGTTGCCCTCATTAAGCTTTATTCTGAGTTGAATATTTCCTGTCTATATCATAAGGATTATTCTTGTTCTGCAAACATTTTAACCTTTTAGTTTTATCACGTTATACTCTCTGATGCCTTTTCCAGATGCAGATCAGTTAATGACAATCAAAGAGGATTACGAGCCCTTTAATGTTTTCAGGTCTGCCTTAATCAGACAGGTTTGGGAGCTCATTCTGGTCAGCTTGTTCATCAGGTGAAATGGGCAAATCTATTAAGCATTAATTGCTTTCAGGCTGCATAGGAACCAATACGTACAGTACAACTACAGCTCAACACAGCCGTGAATTAAGGACTGCAGAACGATAAGAGTGGAAGGAGCCGTGGGCAGGACTGTCATCTACCTTACTTTTAGTCCCAAGTGTAAAACTCTGACTGAAGGAAGCATATAAGAAAACTTCATCATCATATTCATTTCTGCGTGACTCATCTTACACTTGTTGTCTGTTTGCAACTTTGAATTGATACCTTTTTGAGTTAGGGATTAGCTATATGTGCATCACGATGGATCCCCGGTCATTAGCTCGTCTAATTGGATAAAATCAAGGACCGTTGGTTTTGTTAGTTTGCATCATAATAGAATGAACTGATGCCATTGCCTGTGAACTGGATTTATTTCCGCATGAGCTCAAGATCAACCAGATGCTCAGAAGTCAAGATGTTGTCACAAAATGGATATATTCAAAATACTGTCTAGACTTATTATCTCTCCCTCTTCCCACCCTTTCTCTCTCCCCCTCTCCCCCAACATTCTCTTTTCCCCACCCCCATTATCTCATGAACTTTGCTTCTCATCATAAATTTGTCTGATACTGACATTTTCAAGATAGTAAGTCTAGACTTTTGGAAACTCTGGAGACTAATGCAACAGTCGTTGAGGTGGTTCTTAAGTGTCTTGGGCAGCGTTCCCAGGGCACCTTTGACAATCAGTGTTACTTTAAAATTTCTGCTCTGCATTTAGAGGTCTTCTCCATTAACTTCTGCCTGAAACTAACCCTATGGACAAGCAAATGTTTGTGGTAGGGATTTTGTGGGTGTATGATCCAGTAGGATGTTTCATTAACTTCTTGTGGCCTCTCCAGTCACAGCAAGTCTTAAGGATCTTTGCTTTTGACATTTTTTGTAAGCTGAAGGTTCCTGCTGGTTGGGAGATAGTTCCGGCCACAAAGCTCAGCGAAGGAGATTGGCTATTTGATTTTTCCCTGGTATTAAGCAGTCATTAGCAGCAGATACCGTACGCTCTCTGCATGCGCAAAATGGCAAGTGGCTGTGAAAGCACCTTCACCGGTTGCCATCTGGGGCACCTGAATTGATTTGTTTGGGGACTCTTGTGCAGCCATAATGAAGACTTCAGCTGGTATTTAGCAGAATTCTCTTTGGTTTTTAGTGCACCTGCTTGCTTACAGCTTGTAAAGTGGTAACAAAAGCCAAAAGAAGAGAATCAGGACTTCAGAAGAGGTCTGTTTGGGTAAGACAGGAGCCCAAGCAGTGCAAGAAGGGGCCAGGCTGCTAGCGGACACCCACAGACCTCTGTGCGAGCTCGTTAAAAATATCTCCCTTGTTAGTGCCTTTTATCACTTACTGCTAATGAGTCTGGAAGAAGTAGAGCTCTGAGGGATGTCATATGTTTTCTAAACAGAGAGTTTTGGTTGTGAGCGGTTTTGTAAGTATTCAAGAAGTTCCAAAAGCCTTGACTGGGTTCCCCTTTTCCACAAATACTATAATGATTAGAGGTGAAACAGTGTACAGAGATGAAGACCTCAAGAGGGCAATTCTTCCAGGTGCCAGGTGTTTTTAGCAAACTGAAAAATGAACGTCCTTTTCGGGGCTTGAAGAAATACTGCGCACCACAGGATTATTCTCGGGCATTCTGTTTGGTGGATTCTAGCTGCACTGTCCTGCCCAAAGTTTGCTTGTTTGCTGCTTACGTTTGTGCCGGTGTGGAATGCTGCTGAGCAGCAACAGGGTATATCATTTCACCCCGTTCATCTCTTCACAACGTCTCTGTCCCATCATTGTTAAAAAAACAGCTCTCCCACTACAAGAACGGATTTCCAGTTTCCACCCATAACTAAACACTCACAACTAACTGCGCTACTCAATCTTTTTGATGCACAAATTGCACCACTAGGTTATTCCATGAAAAACAAAAAAAGATGCCATCTCAGGTATGATTATAAACGTGGCCCTACATACGTACCATCAGAAAACATCAAACATCTTCCCTTTAATATTGATGAGAAAGATTTTAATTCTTTTGCAAACTAACAGCCCGATCGTCACTTGGATTAAATTCCTGTAGGCCCACTAAAATCAGCATAGCCATGTCCCCTACCTTCTCCCTACTGTCAGACTTGGATTTCCTTTTAGCCCAGTCAGTGCTAAGAAACCTACGGAACAGCTTCGATGCATCTATCTGTGTCTGTTTTCAACCAGCCTTTTCTGGTACTCTTGAATGCGGTACACCCATGTGTTTCTTTGACCTTTCTTGGGAGGTTGATGAATGTGTTTTTAAGCATCCGTAAGTGAATTGTAATATATGCTAAAATTATATTTTTGCAATATTTCTGCCAAAATGAACTACAGTGGATGGCTTGTGTCCACATTATGATGGAATGTGCATGCTCATAAAATTTTACACCGGACATTTGACGTTTTGCCAACATTCATTTGCTATCACATCACCATCATTTCCTACGTTAAACTTATTGCATGTATGGTTGTACGCTGGTTAGAATATTATGTGTTTAGAGGGGAAGGAAAGATGAAGTCAGAAAGACTAGGAAGGTCTGGTTAAACAGCATGGTAATGCTTGAACTTTGTTCCTCCTGCCTTAGACAACCGTATGTGATGGGTAAAAAAAAAAATCTATAAACCAGCTTTCTGGTATTTCTGGTATCTACATTCTGAGAGCTTATATCTTCTTAAGTTGTGGAAAATTTTTGCCAATAACAGCTCAGAGCTATTATGTCTTCATTCATACGTACATAAGCTGTAGTCCAGGAAATTACAGGTCAGAGGGCCCTGTGTTGTCTGAAGAATACAATGAAAGGAGTTTGTTTTGATGAAAATTTTTATTTAAAACAGTATTTCTTCCTTTAAATAGAATTATAATTAGAGAATTTAAAGAAATATTGTCAAGGTAAACTATATAGCTCCTACTTTGTTATGAATATCTTGGGCTTCTGCAGCAGAAGTACCGAAATTTGTATTGACTGTAAAATTTGGTTCAGTTGCTCATTTTTATTTCATTAATTTGTAAGGACGAATTATGAGACAGTTTACTCTCGCTTTTGGTAATAATGCATTACCTACCCTCGTCTTTTTGGTCATAATGCTGTTGTGTTCAGGATCACAGCACAGGTTAAGGCCTCACAATATAAAATCATTTCAATTATTATTTATGTTATTTTTAAAATGTCACAGCATTTCTACGCCGGTTGACTTCCCAAAATATCTTCCACT